>DWKA01000852.1:0-14329 GCA_018249155.1 Panoquina ocola ocola
TGTTATGACGTAGGCATCCGCTAAGAAAGGATTTTGATCAATTCCACCCCCAAGGGGATAAAATAGAGGATGAAAGTAAATACTCTTTACGCGGGCGAAGCCGCGAGCAAAAGCTAGTTAAAAATAAAGGACAAAAAGGCTAAACTTATTAACAGTTATCTTTTGAATATGATAGTGAATAAAGTGTTAGTTTATTTCAAGAATAGTCGTGATTTAAGTTAAGGCTAACACGAATTTTCTCCTGTAAAGCATTTTGCTGGAATATAAACGTGAATGATGCACGGTCCGTCAGTATCGCGAGTCGAGCAATCAATTACAATTTTAATTGAACCCGTCGACCAGTTGCTTATGCAAAGAGTAATTCCGTGACTTACACCAGTTTTAAGTTGGTGCAGGATGATTTAAGAGGTTATATACCTAATGTAAGAATGGCTTGGCTAGAATCCATATTTCGTCCACTACTTGACTTTGGTCGATATTGCATTCTAGGTTTTAATATTCTGCCAGTTATGTTATTGTACTTTCAAAAATCCCTTAGAGGCTCTGGGTTATGATTTTACTATATTATACATTAATGATTGTTAGTTTGCTTCTAAAGATGTTTTGATATTTGTTTTTTCATCGCATGCTAACTGCTGTACGGATTAAGATGAAACTTGGCATAAAGACAGAGCATGTCTACGATTTGGGTCCAGAATTTAAACCCGGTATTTCGGTAGTACGTTCAACTAGGATATTTCAGAGGTAATAATAAAATAACGATTAAACGGACCATAACTTAGATTACCTAAGATCATCCTAGAAATAAGTATACTTGGGGTAAATCATATGTGGTTGGTTAATTAATTTTTATGATCCTTTGAAACCCGCAAAAATTATGTTTATTGAAATCACTGTTTAGTGGGCTAAAGCCGAAATTAGTTATTGAAATTAATCAGTGACAATAAATGATACTTATAAGTTTTAAGTAGTACGTGTAACAATATTTGGCTGTCACAAAGTACACGTTACAGTAGTAACATTCCCTGGTAATTAACTCTGTACATAAAGTAAAGCATATAAACCACAGAACTCGGAAGCTGTACGCTCTAGACCCGCCTTGACCTCGTTTAACCTCTGGTTTATGTCAGAATTCAATGCAAAGGGAACTTTTTATGAGGATTTTTACGGCTCTCTCTTTGGGTTAAATTAGCACCATGGCTATAAGATTTCGATTAGCGTTTGGTATTGTACCTAATCAAGATCTTTCAATGTTCTTGTGTTCACGTTACGGTTTGTGAATTAGTTGAGGTTTAAATTCTGGAATAGTTTGCTATGTAAGCAAGTACATACCATAAATAGAGATTTATCATGAACATTTGAATTTTAAGTATTAATAATTTTATTTGTATGTTAAATATCGTAACAGGTACTTAAAAGTTAAACCGAAATTATTTTTATTCTCGTATTAGTTTATACATGTTATTGTATAAAACCACACTGGGTTATCCTACTAATATTACGAGTATAAATGCGAAAATTTGTATATTTGTTTGTTTATTTGTTACCTCTTCACCCAAAAACTGCTGACCGATTTTCTTGAAATTTGGCACGCACATAAAGGGTGACTTGGATTAACACAAAGGATAGTTTTTATCCCGGAAATTCCACGGGATCGGTCAAATTCCACGCGGGCAAAGCCACGAACGGAAACTAGTATAAAATAAAGGTACACTATAAGTAAATATTTATTATGGCACATGTACAATCAAAATGTATTTAAATTTAAATAAGTTGACAGTATTATTAATGAAATTTGAATGATAACATGACATTAATTTTTTAACTTATTTTTAGACCTACCAAAATTGTCACTTGTTCAAGCGGCAGTCATTCGTAAAATACTCTCCACAGATCATTATTCACGTCTTATCTTTATTATCCTCCATGTAAAAGAACTTTAATTGGTGCCACATGTTTCAAACGAATGGCATCATCTCTGTCGACAACTGCGCAGACGCACATTTGGGACCGGAATGTTTTTGTCAAACGATCTTCGTTTTGATGTTTCTTTTTTCAAATCTATGTTAAATGACATTGCTGTTGAAAAATTAACGTGTATACGAAACTCTTACCACATTGCTTTTGGCGACTGAAAATATTTTTTTTTTTGAAATAGCTCAATGAATTTACGGGTCATTTGATGATAAATGGTAATTGACAGCTATATAATGTAACGTCAAAACTACTGATGCGTTCCCAAAAAGACGCCTGTAACCATTTTTACCAAACTTACGGTCGGACTACTGAAGTATTTTGATGCACACAAAAGCGTTGTTTCCGCTTCGTATTTCAGGACATTGTTCCCAAAAAAGAAGGGTGTTAATTTTTTATCACCGAAATTTATAGCCAAAGTAAAGGAAGTTCGTAGTGTAAAGGAAATTGAAATAAATCTACCACAGATGCTCCAAGTCATTCACAGGCCGTAAAAAGAATACCGTGAAAGGGTTTTAAAGATTTAACTTCTGTACACGAAAATAGATACCTATAGGAACACCATGCTTAATTAACAGTTTGTGGCCTAGTTTGAAGATTTACGTTTACTTATAAAAAGTACCTATTTGTATTTTGTGTAGGTGCGTAAAAAGTTTCATACGCCCATTTTAAGAGCAATAATTTAATGCACGTAGAAAAGTCTGAGATTTAATAACTATAAATAAGATTTATGTGAAGAGCAAGTAAAAAAGCTAAGTTTTATATGTATACTAGCTTTCATCTGCGGCTTCGCCTTAAGACGATAAAATAAAATAGTACAATATAAAAACTTAGATTATAAATACCTACTATCATTTTAAATAGCTTACCACCATGTATCATCCAATTCATAGATACGCTCGAGATTAAGGATAGTATATACGATTAATTTAGTGACCTGAACCGTGTGACGTGTTCGTCTGTTGTTTTGTCAGGGTGCATCATCATCACCACGAACAGGGGAGGCTTGAGTAAGGATACTCTTGAGACTCTGTTATATCTTTCCCTCAGTATATCAGTCTATAGCTTTCATATCAGTAAACATTTTGCATTCCGTTTCGGTAGATACATATCTCAAAAGAATCTATTCATATTATTATGACTACTGATATTTCAGTAATTTTAACTACACAAAACCAAGCAATTTTCCGAATCAATAAAGTAGAATAACAAAATGTATTGATCAAATATACGATCCATCTCAATAAAGCGAGTAATCATATCGTATCAATTTCTGTCAAATAACCCTTATGACAAATTACTTGCAACATGCCCATGTTTCATAGGAATTATCGGTGACATGTTACATTTAATTGTACAATCTAAATTTGTATGTCCGCTGTCTGAAATTGACTTTACGACATATTTGCATTATAAAGCAAAGTGACATATAGTCAGTCTGAGCTGTAATTTTGTCGTGCAATGGAGCGTCCAGAGCAATATGAACGACGGACATAAAATGAAATGAGTAAGTATCAAGATGATTTAGAACAGTTCTATTATGAGTTGGGTCCATGGAATTGATTTTTGTTTATCTTTTTTAATACTCTTCAAATGTATTTACTAATTGGTTACCGGTTGGAGTTCAAGGATCGGTCAATGTTGATCAAAAACTGATTGATCAAAAATATCTTAATTATATTGTATTTATATTTGCACTTTTAACTGTTCCTATCAATTTAAAATATTGTTAATCTATTGAATCACTTTACTTACTTAAAACTTAAACAAATCTTTTCAGACCCTTTGAATAAGGACTCTTTTCTTCAACAGAGTTTTCTTTTACTATTAAGAGTATTTGTCTATTAATTGTAGACTAATCAGACTATTGTTATGACTGGTTGTCTAATGATAACAAAACCATTATATTTATCAAACCAATACTGCAAAATGCAACGGTATTCAACAAAAGTAGGTATTTAACATCAATCTAAAGCAATGTTTTAAAGACATGTTTCTAATGACATGTCACAATTCATGTCCCCAACAGACAATGGAACGAAGCTTGCTCCGTCATAAATAAGACATTATGATACGACATAACTTACATTTCACAACTCTAATGTCAGTGCGGAGCTCAAGAACTATGACTAATGGAAAATGATAGCGTCTGATACGTACATGGTTTTACAATAATCTACTAAGAGATAATTTCAAAGTGGACTACAAAAATATTCGTCACTTATGTCCAGGGTACACATGGCTAGTTCTTCTTAGTTCTTAGGATAACTTGTTGTTCTTAATCATTTGCTAGCATTAATCGAAGTCAACTCCATCCCAGTTAAGTATCTGACCAATCAGAACGCTATTTAAATTTGGCGATTCATGCAGTGTTGTTCAAAGACATGTATTTCACTTGGTATAAGGTTTTTGCGAGTTCATTGTGTTGATTTATAGCCTAACGTGTAACAAGAGAACTGTTTACTGAACACATTATAATTTAAATATGTTTTTACGGAAGAGGAGTGCTTACAGTAAGTATTTTGCGGTTTTTATATCTCTAATAGTAACGATTTAGCTTAGGTATATATTTTCGATCGACGAATAGTTCGGCATTGTTCGATAGATTTTTACATGTCATAAACTATAGCAATACTAAAAAAGATTTAGTTCCAGCGTAACTGTTCCAACGAGTCGATAAATCATGCCAAAAATTTTCTAGTGAGATAAAATGTTTCGTTTTATTTCAGCCGCGCAATAGTCAAAACTCATTGGAAATGGTAAATGTAATACAAAATAAACGTTTAGAAATTTCCAACGGGCCCGTACTGACAAACCCAAATGCACTCCCGTTCGACCCAAGTTGCAATGTGCGTGAATCACGAAACAAACAGAAGTGGTAGAAACCTGCAGGTAGAATTGTAAGCAGGTTCAACCGCCCATGAAGCACTGTTACTGCGACTGTATTTTTAGAGCAGCTTCAAAGCCTAGTTAAAATTCGTCGGTCGTGCCCTCATTCGAAATTCTCAAACGCATACGAATACTAAACTATTGTGAAAAAATAGTCATCCCAAACTTGAATATCGCAGGTCCAATTCCATCGCAGGAAATTTGAAAATAACACTGTGAGCGACGAATTAATTTCTACTTTCATCATTTAAAAATACAATTCGTGATACAACTGTGGGTATATAATGAAAGTTGCTAGCCACATCAAATTACGACCTAAACTATTGGTTTCCAACAACAAAACCGTGTCAGATAAGGTCAAATGTAACTTCCCCGAAATGGCCAACATTTAGCGTAGTAGTCCAACTTTGTTTTCGAACACCATTTTGTACCCTTAAACTTCATTATTAAATTCTTTACTAATTTATTAACAGCTAATAGCACAAATATACCTACTCACAGCTGTCTTTAAACTTAGATGGTAACTGCAAGTAAATTAGGCTGTGGATATTTCAGTTAGCCACTGCTAGTAATTAAACTGAAAGACTAGTGATTAATGTTTCTTCAAGTGATTAATATATGAAAGTATTTAAAACAAACAAATGTTTAGTGGCGAATAGGAGGACAATGTAAATATACTTTATCGTTGACAGTAGGCGTCTTTATCGCTAAAATAGATCTCTTCCAGGTAATGCCGATGGAAAATCTTATTTCAGTGAGTGTCCAAGGAGATAAAAGTAGGTATGTAGATAATAATGAAACCTTCGATATTCTCCGTTTAAACCAAAGGCTAATTGGCAGAGAATGATCATCTAAGCTCTAAATCCACCTTTTGTACGTACAATTTATAAATAAACAATTTATAGATCAATTGATAGAAACTGTGATAACGGCTTATATTTGTCCAAAGGACAAGCATTACAATACATACAGATGATACTAGAAATACTGATTGTCATAGATAATAAATCATATCAAAATAATTAGAAGCTACAGTAGTATAGAAAGACGGAAAGACGTCGCTGAGGTAAGTATTTTGTTATCGCAGAAGTTCATTAATCATTGGACTGTGGCCTCGCACTACCTCTTCGGCTTCCACCCGCATTACGAAGCAGGAAGTATGGGGAAAATCTATTTCGATCATCCATTCAAGTGGCGTACGTTAAATGGCACTGTTAGTTATGCTGAGACCTTTTGTTGTTAGATATAGAATAAATTATTTTTATGTGGACCAACTAAGGTTTGGTATAAACTTTTTTTTTCATGCGTAGAATATTATTTTTACTGGGAAAGCACAAGAAACTCCGGGTCAAGAAATCAGCAAAATATTCTTTTTCCTCGTTAATTGTCACAAGTCACAATTAAAAAGGAACAATTTTTTCCAATTTTTATATAACCACCAATTTGCGTACTTGTTGTCATTAATTGAGGCATATATTATAATTAAACATAATTTGATGTAATTATTGCAATACAATAAAAAATATTAATAAAACGTATTTGATAAAAAAAAATAAAAGACTATTAATGGTGACAAATTAATCGCCTAACTGTGCCGGGCAAAATTCATTACAACTCATAAATTCGTCGCCTCTCATCAATAAACGCGACGGTTGATTTATTGACAGGCTCGTCCTATTCTCAGCAGATTCGATATAATTTGTTAGCCAAATAATCCGGGATTTCGATGCCGACCCCACGACGCTATAAATAAAAGCGTTTGCAATAAAGGGAACGGAACAATTACCGACAGTGGAGTCGAGCGAGCTAAATTTCACCCACATTATAGCAAATAATAGCAAACAGTAGGCAATGTGCTCGTCACCCTACACCGCTGCCGTCGATATGTTACGCCCTAAATCCCCTTTATATCTAAATGCACAACGGGATGTAGAAAAAATCTACGAATAAAAGCTTAGAAGCGTTAGGGTTGTAGCTGACTACGTAATAATGTGAATATTTATGTCGCGGACACGTGCTGATTCGCAGTAATGTGTACAAGAAAATCGCATATCGGTAATCACGTGCTTATAAATCTCCATTTAGATCGTTTTATTTATATGTTACGTGTAAGTGTTGTTCTTTTTGTTTTGATATCAAAACGGTGTCACATTTCCGTTTACTCACAGTAATTGAATGATATGACTGTAGAAATATTATTTATTTATTTGCTTTTGATGATCTCTTTTATTTCTTTCTTTTAATATATTTTTGTATCCGTGGAAGTGGATCTATTTGCACGAAATATAAGACACAATTCAGTGTATTCATTTGTATTTATACTTATTCAGGGTTAATTTTTAAAGTATTTTTATTTTAGAACTGCGATTTAAACCATTTAATTACGTCCATCTCAATCTCGTCAGTTTGTGTCAAATTTCGTGTTTGGATAAAGAATACTATAAAATATAATTTTAAATTAGTGAACAATAACGATTTTCGCACAATTTTTTGCATCAAAAAGAACACAACACACACAATTTAAGATCTCCAAAAGTAAATAATGATCAAACTGAATAATAATGCCGATTTAAAAAACGATAAGTATCAATAACTGTTTTAATGTGGATTTAACACGAAATAAGTAATAGCAGCAAATATCAGTACATTTAATTTATACGTAATCAAAATTAATACGACTGCAATTACTAGTGACTATGATTAAACGTTCTAAAGTTACGTAATTACGTCAGCGTTTAAGAGAAGACCGAGGAAAATTGAAAATTCATTAACATTGGCATAATTTACTTAATTTTGATAACTATGATTATAAAAACATTTAATCATGTCGTGGTAATTAAAGCAACGTAATAGGTACGTTTTTCTACCTTCATGTTTTTTTTTATAGAAAAAAGGTAGCAAACGAGCTGACAGTGCCACCTTCTCCTGCCGCCCATGGACACCTGTGACAAAATTTGGATAGGACAGTGTAATAATTGTCCCACTCGAAGTTTGTCACAGATGCGTTGCTACCCCTGAGGACAAAATGGTCGCCTCTTGTGTACCGGAATCCCAACTTATCTAAATAGATCGCAAGTTTAATTGCACTACGGAGAAAGTAAAATATTTGACGTCCATAAATGTACTTACTTAAACAAGATAATGAATAAAAAATATATGATACAATGGGACGAAAATAGACAACGCTTTTGTGCACAAAATAATACATACAATATCTTTATACACCGAAAACTTAAGAGAAAACCTTTATTGAGTAGACAATATACGTTCCACAAAAGAAGCTAATCTAATTTTTAGGGTAGATTTTGTGTAGGGTACAGCGGACACGTTTGCCCCGAGGGACGCAGTCTACAGTACGTCTCTAAGTCTATTAAGACGACTTGCTGCACCCCCGAGGGAGACCGACCGTTCGAGAGTAAAATGATAGCAAAACATTTTTTCGTTGGGAATAAAGCACCTGCACGGATAAATTGAGCAATCCTGGCTAATCTATTGCTACCGGCATTGTGTTCGTGATACAACACAAAAATGAGCGATTAGCTCATTTTCGATATTAATACAGAAAACCATATTGAAACGAACCACGGCTTTTAAGAAAATGAGTCGGGAGGTTTATGTTTACAGTCATTTAGGTCTGCGATGTTCAGAATCCTAAGCGATGCTGACTTAAATAATTGAACGAAGAAAGAAAACCGACTTAGGTTTTCCGACAAGATTTATTGTATCATATCTATAAAATGAAACTGTGGATTGTAAACTACGCTACAGTTTTATAGGTGGTCTTATCTGACAGATGTAAGGACATTCGGCGCCTCGGGGGACGCAGGGGCGATATAACAATGTTAGCGAAGTTCAAGCAAGGCCGAGAGCAGTGGTCGGGGCAAATTGTGACCGTAGGGTCACCGCCAGACTATTTACCCGGCCAAATTACTCCCACTGAGGTAAATACTACGCACGTTATTTAATAAGCCGGACAAATTTGTGCCACAACAATTTAGCTGTTTCATCTTAATCAATTTCTCTTGCCGCAAATCTGGATAACTTAGGTTTCTTGGCAATTGATTTAAGTCAGTTTTAGGGGAAACATTTACGGGTCTATGGCTTTTGTCGATTACATAAAGTGAAGTTTATTGAAAATGGAAATTAGATGTATCGTAAGGTATTGAAATAAACATATTTTGGTTTTCATGATTAATTAATTGCCAAGTGTAGCCCGGTTTTGATCAATAATGCGTAGTAGTTAGACCTCGACACTGTGATATAATTATTTAATTGTTATTTAATCATTTTCCATTAACTGCAGATCTTCTTAGTTATAAGACAAGACCAAGTCCTAAAATAAAGTAAAGAGTAGGTAAAAAGACATGAGTGGATGAAGGTGATATGTCACAAAATTCTAATTTCGAGAAAATAGGGTTCAAAGTTATTCATTCATCCAATATTAATACAAAAAATGGTGTACATGACACCTTCATCAAGTATTAACTTATATAATAGCCAGAAACACGATTGTTTTAAGGTTTTAAATTATTTGTATGTACATAACACCTTCATTCATCCATAAAATAGCGAAAATCCGAAAATGCGACATATCACCTTCATCCACTCATGTCTTCTATAATGAGTTGTGACGAAGAGTATGGACAAGATACGCAACGTTCATTTTGCTAAAAAAATGTACCAACAATAGTGTTTTCTTTTTTGTAAATCTTATGATTACGACGTGATCGACTTACATTGCATTGAACATGGCAGTTTTCTGTGAAAATAATCTTCACCCTGTGAACGTCATAGATTTCGTGTTACTCGTTGTCATGTTACCTTCTAGATAGTGGTCACAAGAGATTTGGCTTACTTTCTCGTTACTTTTATACTTTGTGGGCAAAATGTATTGTAGTAACCAAGTTACGCTTTAGGTATGTATCCAAACGTGTATTTTGTATTAATAAAATTATTTTAGACATCTTGGCTTACTTTACCTCCGTACTAAAATTTAGGATATGGCGAAAATTAAAAGTAACCGTCATAATTGAATGCAAATACTCGGATGTATACTCGTACTATAATTTTATGACTATTGTGAAAACTACTTTGAAAACTATTATCTGGAATCAACTCTTGAGTATTGTAAAAGTGTTTATCATAAAAACATTTCAACCGAATAGGAAATTAACTAGTAGGTACTCATTCAGCTAGCAACATTTATTTTAACCCACAAAAACATTGCAAAGATTATAACAAAATAAGCGCAGAAGTGTTAATATCATAACAGTAGTGCATGCTACATTAAAGGACAAAGAAAGAAGTATTGCTCATTAATAATAGAAACAAGTTATAAATGTAGACGAGAGATCAGCTAAATTGATTTGGACTGGCCGCAACAATAATTAGAATGCTATGATGTATGGCGCGCAGAGGCCATCTGTCGTTGTCTGTTTGTAATGAGAATCACAGTTGCGGCTTTCATTATTTGATAATTCCTATGGGATTAATAGAGGGTTTTTTTTGTAGGTCTGACTTCGACTTACTTATTTAATTGTCGTCGATCTAAACTTGGTGCTTTGATTGTTCGTAAGTTTATGTCATTTTCATTTGAATAATTCTAAGTACGAACTTAGGAACTGGAACTAAATACTATACCTTGATGTACTACGGAGATATAGGTACCTAAGGTAGAGGTAAAAGTAAAGTAGCGAAGAATTTTGTTCCTATTACAGTACAGCTTGTAACAGATCTAGAGATTTAAAAATCCATTAATAAGTTTGATTCATACGACTCACATATGCGAAAGAAAATTTTCATGTCAACGTTAAATATCATTAAGGATCCTGCAAGTAAAATACTAACGAAACATAAGTACACAATTTTATCTGTTTAACAAATATGTATGAAGGTACTGTACCCGAAAGAGAAATAACTATAATTTTAACAAGGAAGTCGAGTAGGTACAGGAAACTTCATCATGCTGATCCGATACGGATTAGTGATTAACCCACACGTCAGAAGTTCTCATTCGCCACGAAGAAGTCTAACGTATCTTAGAGATTTCCTAACGATAACAATTAGGATTAACAAAACGCCATGACTTCTCCTATAAAGCTAGACGCTCAAGAAATTCCACTAACGATCACCTATCCTAATATCGATACGAACTTGCCTTTATGTAAACCAAATGGGCAAGCTATAAATTTTTTATACCTAGTTTTAGTACAAAAACACTGAAATCACGTACTTAATAAAGTGCTAAATTGCTTTACTAAAAAATCATGTCTAAATTCAATACTAAGCTTGGCGTCATAATATTTTGCTTTGTATTTATACTGCAGAAATATTTCTAGTTATAATAGAACGAGCTAATAAAGTTCATGTTCATCGCCATCCTGTCCGATACGTTCGACGAGGCAAGAACAATAATCTTTTGTTATTCCAACCCCTGATTGTGCTGTGGTATTTTTTGTATGAGCAAAAGTATTTTTAGTTTCACCAGATTCAACGTGCTTGAGCTAGTTCATTTATTGTAATAACATCATTGTTTTATTTTGGTCTGTTCTTTTAAATAAAACTATGAAGTACATTACTACTCTATTTAAAGCTAAAATAAATATTGTCTTTATTAAGTTATAGATTACTAGCATAATTGGTATTTATTTCATTAGTTTCTTATTGCATACCTTTTTCTTTCATTTGACCTAGAGATAGAGTGTGCCTCATTTTCATAAAGTGTTCCTTAGTTGCATATTATGTTATTGATTTTGGAATGGACAGTTGCTGTTAAAGTTTGATTTTTGATTGTTTTAAGTATACGTTGTACTTCTGGATTATTTCAAAGTAGACTAAAATGATCTTTATACCATTTATGTCTATAAATGAAGTACTTCATGTATATTATGTAAAAACGACTATAGAAAACAGATGTAGCCCAACAATTTGTTAATAAACATAACGATAACAACAATTTAGGTGAAATCCATACCAATATCAAACTTAATTAACTCGGTACCAAAACAACTGAGACAAAATTAGTATTCCATTCAGCTGCCTCTTCTCAGAGATTGTTAATAGAACCGAAACTTCAAAATGTAATATTAAGCGCATTCTATGGTTTATCGACAACGTTATTATCCGTTAACAGCTCTCAATAAATCAGCTTGGTTACGTCAATGGACAGCCGTGCCACTACTAGCAAACACCCTAATTTAGTAGCGAATTAGGCGAGAACGCCTATTATTTTACACGGAATCCGAGGGCTGAATTAGCAGGTTCGACGTTTTAATTTACAACGTTCCATTAATTCCATTACGATGCCAATATATCGACTTATCCGTTTATGTTTCGTAATTTGCGCCAGCTTAATTTAATTTAATAGGTTTAAGTCTCGTAATATGTTTCAGTGTTTATATTTTATACGAACTTTTGCTCGTTTTACGTAATTTTTTGGAATAATTTTATCAATGTGACTGACATTGTAAATTGTAAAAAAAATTGGATAAAGACTAGAAAAAAAAATATTAGTTCAATTATGGGTAGGTACCATGTCCTCTTAAGTTCACTTAAACCGGTCATCTAATCTGAAAGTCGAGACAAATGTTCATTGAACTAAGCAGAGCAAGCGTATATCTTAAACGTCTTACTCGCCATCATTTAGTGGTGCTTATCGCGGATATTAAACAAACCAAGAGTCGAGTGGATGGACGGGCAACAGGCGAGGCCCACACAGTTAGGCTCAATTTTAAACAATTACTGTTGAGCGAAGGGTAAATGTTTGCCTTCGACTTAGGCCCGTGGATCGCCCACACGCGCGCTTGACAGGTATTCATTACATCCACGATGCACTGTGCAGTCACGGCGAAAAGACGTGGGGATTTTTAATTTTTGAATTTCGAATTCTGAATTCTGCATTTGTCGGACTCGGTCGGTCCATGATACGATGCCGGACATTGTCTGTTTACAGTTTCAAATGGAAGGAGAAGATTTACTATGACAAAAGAATAACACATACGGTTTAAAACCTACAATTACGGGTTATCATACATTAAAAAAACGTTTATTTTTATAGCACAAGATCGCTTAATAAGCAACATTATAATTTTATTATCATGTGCATATTATTATGTACAGAGTAGTACTTAAAAATAAAAACTATATAAAATAAAATGATTGTAAATTTCACTTCTCTTGATTATAATAATAAACGATGATGCAATTATTATTAGAATGTATGAATTACTCATATGTATTAAAAAATAATCGTAGATTCCGAGCGTGTATACAAAATGTCACACATGAAAACTGTGAACCTGAAACATATGTCATGATAAGGAAGTCGCGGACACGGCTAGTAAAATATAAACTCAGACGACATTAACGCAAATTTCCGTCCACAACTTAACACTATAATAATGTTTAGATAGGTGGCAATACTGAGTTATCTATGAGCAAGACAAATGTTTAAACAAGGCTTTCTGCTGGCGCCTCGAGCTGCCTCACACTGATCACTTTTAGGAAAGGACGATTGGTAAAATTATTTGTCGCTTCCTCCATAATTATATTTTACAAAAAATTGTTATAAAATAACGATGTTAATCGATGTTGTATAAGACCTGAATCTAGCAAATATTATCAATACTTGTACCTATTGAAATTATGATTAATTACCTAATTAGTTACCTATAAAATATTCGAGAATATTCCTTAATTTCTTTTAGTCTGCCAGCGCGATCAAATTTCTAATCAATTGCTACCCTAGCAGCAATTTTTAATCACGCTTACGTTCGTATCACGTAGATAAAAAATCACATTTCTTTATAAAACACTGCTTCTCCATAATAGGAATGAGTGTTTCCTGAAGAGGCACATCAGAGTTGACCCCAACCGCCCACGGCACGCTATCGTTTATCAATCTTCACCCACAGTCTAATTCCTCAACAATGTATACTTGAACACGTAACCAAGCACCGTCTGAATGCAGCCTTAGCTTGGCTGCACTAACTTTGCCTAAGTTTGTTTTTGTCAGAAGACGACATTAAGTGTTATTTGGACGTCATAAATAAATATGCTCCCTTCGTCATAAAGTTTGTAATCTACAGAAACTGTGGAGCCCAGTGGAAAACATAAGCCATTTATAATTAGTTATATTATTTTATATTATTATTATAAATAAGTGCTTCTAAAAGTACAAGTGTAATAACACCCATTTTTTTTATTATGACTCAATTTTAGAAGCCTTGATTACTTACCTATCTATGATAAATAAATATTATTATGATAATTGTAATGAGACTGTTATTCTAAAAAATAATCTTTAATTTTCGATATTACTGACTTCATATCACCCAACAAAAAATTCAAAAACCAGCCATGATTATTTCTAAATTTCAATCCCCAATTTTAAAGGAGAATGACAGTCTTTGTATGGGAATTGGACCAAGTGTGGCCCAGAATGAAGATGTAGTGCATAATGTTCCAT
>DWKA01000853.1:0-14315 GCA_018249155.1 Panoquina ocola ocola
TGTAAATTCGTAAAATGGTCTACATTATAGGAATTGCGTTGATGTCACATCGCAGAATAAGAATTCAGAATATGAATCGCTTAAAGAAGAATTGCTTAATGTGTTCCGTTTTAGACCCGCTGATCAAATACTGACCCAATACACACTACAAACTTCGTGAACGAAACTCCGAGTCAACGACATATAGCTGACATTGGACACCTCGCAGCACACTCTACACTGTCTCTAGAATTCGACTCGCAATAAAACCATTTCTCCAGGTCCGTTTTCAATGCGTAAACAATCGAACATTACTATAACAGAGATGTTCCGTTGCTCGTTCAGTTCCGCTGTCCATCACAACGTATTCATATTTCTCAAGCTCAATACCGTTAGTATTTCCTAAAACAAATTGGCGGAGTCACGAACCCGTGTGACCGGCCCGACCTTTCAAAGGTCTCATTGCGACGGAAACCTACCAATGTCAGTAATGTCACTGCAGATTAAACCGCAGGCGTGGTCGTTCAATAAAACCTATTTGGTTCCAATTGAACTTGCCAATTTAATGCTACTATTCGTTTTGATTGCTTTTCTAATATAATATTTCTTATCGGTGCAGCTTCTATCCACGTTGGGTCTATTAGTGATTGGTCCTTTATTTTCTACGTTGGCACTACCCAAATTATATTATCAGCTAAGTGTACGAAATTGGCACCTAATTTCAGATATTATCATATTTTCAGCTGTAATGGTAAAACATAGTATTAACATATGTCGAGTAACTTACACATTTCCGACCTTATCTAATAGTAAGAATATTTCGAATATGCTAGTGATAAATAAAACTGATCAACAGTGCAATAAATAATAATCTGAAGTGCGAAAAGTAATGACTTACAAATATACATAGGTAGTTGGTTGGGCATTATTCAAATAATATTATAATATGCGAGTAAAATATGTATATAGTAAACAGTTCACAAGCTTGTAATACAAGTAATTGTTAGTAGATTAATATCCGTAGATAACTATAAAGAGCAACACTGCCGTATAAGGGTGGCTGAACGTGCGAATGGAACAGCACCAAAACAGGCCGCGATCACCTAATAGAAATAGAAATTACTATTGTAACAGAAGTAGGGTATAAGAATAGTGGCAATCATAACCGAAGAGGAAGGGATTCCTGGTTCTCATGATTAACTAAAGACACTCGAAAAATAGGCCACTTTTGACATAAATTGTTTTGGAACAACAAAAATGATTGAATCTTCATCCTTAACTGGAAACTGTAACATCAGAGGGATAAGACATTTCTTTTTGAGCCGGTGTCTACTTTACGACTCTTCTGGTGTTGTTCATGTCAATGTTGGTCACGGCATATATGTATAAAGTGAATTTTTATGTTGTAAATGTTGGATTACGCCTAACTTCGACAATATTTGATGCATTCTCGATGTCTCTATGTATGTCTACTAGGAAAAAAACTTTTCATATTGAACCTTACAACAATTTTTAAAAATTCTATTATACTAATCGTAGTTTGAAAATGGTTTACCTAGAATAGCAAAATTACAAGGAATTGAAAATTGCCCTTGCAATTTTCAATTACACAGAAATTGGAAAAAGGAGTGGGGCGAAAGTCTATTAGAAAAACTTTTGCTACTTCAATATACGAGGAAAGTAATGTAGGCAGGATATTTCCAACATTACATTAGCAAGTTAAAATACAACCACAATCACAATAACAAAAAGAAATAACAACGGACTGGTTTAACCGACAACGATCAACTATAAAAGAGATATACCTAACCGACATTTGTAAGGTAAGTAAATAAACTGTTACATAAAATCTATTCATAAATCTCAACATTCAATGAAAATAAAGTTGTAGGGATTCATGTAGACGAGGTTATACTTATTGGCATTAACCCAACATGTTTGCAACTCTATCCAACTTTTTGGAAAATATTAAGAACACAAAATTGATTTTATTATCAAATCGATCACTCCGAGAATTTTCACTTTTTACTAGGATACGTACCCATAAAATGTTCAGATGGTACTTAACACGTGATTTGGCAATAGTCTAAAATTTCCAAATTTTCAAAAAAGTTGGATAGAGTTCCAAACATGTTGGATTACTGCCAATCAGGCTACACCTCGTCCACATGAATCCCAACTACTTTATTTTACCAGTTGGTCATGCAATAGTCACGCCTTAACTAAGCTTTAAAACTATATCTTAATTAGTGAGACAGGTCAATGAAATGCGCAGATTCGTGGTTGAACGTCGATGCGACGTTGAATCAGGGCACTGCAGGCTGCCCCACATTCCTATTGCGAAATCCGATTGCGAGCGAATATAGACGTTATCCACAGGTAATCCCTTCTTTTATAAGTGATTTTGGTTTGCACTCAAGAGCTTTGTAAGTCGTTGTAGAAGTGCCAAAATACTTCAAGGAACATTATTAACTTGACCTACCTCAGGAACTAGTTCATAGGCGTTGAATATTTAAGTCTGTTCGAGTTAAACTTTACTGGAATTCTTGTTTGATTTATTCAATTTCTGAAGTGTTAATTAGCTTTAATCTATTAGTAGGTACTGCCTGTAGTCCGTTATCTTTGGAACAAAAGTCTTTAGCGATCAATGTTAAAACCTACTTATTTTTCCTAAGTCCTAGAGCATCGACGATGACAATTATTATTAGCAATTAACAATTATTATAGCATTCGTTGAGCCGGATGTTCTCAAATATTAAGCTAATAACAACATTTTTTTACACTTAATGTCCCATCAAATTATATCCTTAAAACTACCATTTAAATTTGACTACGCCCAGAGATAGCTCGAAGATATTTCTGTCGACAACTTACGATCAACGTGAGACGTTATAATAACTTCATTAGCTCTGTGACGATGCGGTTGTTTTTTTCAATATAGGAACAAAACTTTAGCTGTAGGATATAGTAGCTGTTCCACAAAAAGAAATGTAGGAAGTATTTTCGTAGGCAACACGAGGCCTATTGTTAACACATGCAGCAGAAACAAACACGCTGAGGTTTTCAAAAGCCCGCAATGCGTATTCCCCTTATAGTTGTGGAAGCACTTTGTTACGTAACCTTGATTAAAATCTGTATAATCGATCATTTTAGTGGGGTGTTAATGTTTATTAAATTGATCTGAAAAACTTTTAAATGGACAACTAATACGATTCATGTAACGCCAACAATATCAAGACTCCTTTTTTACATAGATAGTATCATCAACGACTGTTTTGGTATTGGTAATTTACAGTACAATGGTTATTTGTGTAACAACTTCCCAAATCTGTTACTTTGTGTATAGTGCAATCTAAGAATAGTAAAGTCATTGACCTTATTGGCTTCTGCTCCTTGAAAAGTATTGATTACCTTACGTCACAATGACGTCACAACATGACGCGAAGTCATTCCTGTCCAGGGTATGACAGCACTATACAGATCTAGAAAAAATCTCTTGACTTACCTCCACAAATGACGTCAGCCAAGTTGGTCTGCACACACTGGTGGGTGACGGCGCCATCTCGCACTGTGGCGATCTCGCCGTACAGCTGGTGGAGCGCTTCCTGGTCGGACATGAGCATCGTGCGCGGGGAACAGTCGTCCTCCCCGCCGTGGTGCCTCGAGGATGACCGAGACCGGGAACGCCGACGTCTGAAGTATCAAGAATTAAGTGTGAGGATTTCTGAGTAATACGAGTATTATGAAGTTATATACCTTACATTGTGAGAGGAGACATGAGCCTTCCAGTGGGACAAATATTGGTTGTACTAGTAACGAAGTGAGAGCTTTGTTTTAGTTTGGACGTAACTAATTTCTATCAGTACCAGTAGGATTTTAAATGTATTTGATAGCGCATGTGTTTAGGATGGTTTTATAACTATTAATCATTATACCATAACCATTAAGGCTTAAGGCATAACATCCAGAATTGGCAGATAAAACAAAAATTCGATATGATGCAATGAGCCGAGTCGTCAAAAATTCAACAAATAAGGATCAGCGCTACCAATGCTCCATATGCAAGACAGCCTTTAATATTTTAAAGGAAAGCTACATACTTTGTTTTTCATGTTTCAGCTAGTAGTTAATAACGTATGAAGTTTGTAGAGAAACTTTGGTGAAAAGTTGCTGAAGTAATGCACCACGTCAAAGATTCACATACCATTCACACAGCCGTCACTACCAAATGAGTTAAACACAAGGTTAATAATCTTTTAAATTGCCGGTTCAGTGACACCATTGATAGATACACATCGACTTGTTCGTTGAGTTCTTAATTGAGCTGTCATTTCAATTCAGGTGTATTATTATCAATTATGTCGTAAATTCTAATAGAGGTAACAACAGTAATAATACCTCAATCGTAAGCCCAAACATAGAATTTCTTACAATTTGATTACACAAAAAGTTGTTTTATTGCGTGCATTAAACGATTTTTTGCATCTACAAGTTCACGTAATAAGTCATCATGACCTCTGGGCGTAAATTGATTACATTTAAAAACAAACCGTAGACTCATATAAATAAGGGTGAATTTTAATTGCAGTCGTATATGGTCAACCAAACCGGATTTTGTCTTCTCATGTTCCAAGTCCGCCAGACTTTTTGTCGACCGTCACCTGTCATTCATTATCGCACTATGGGGTTTTGTTTCGACGAATAAAAGCTGCTTTGCGAGAGTTTTCTTGAGATATCTTTGACTGATGAATAGTTTATATTTAATTTTAGTCAACGATTGAATAAGTTATGTATGGAAATATTTTCCATGTTTTACTTTTATCAATATGTTATGACTAATGAATTTATCACGCCTCTGCGTCGATCAGAAATCTTTTTCTAAAAATCACTGCGCATCTTTCTCTTTTAACTTTTGCTAAGTTACGTGCCGAGTACTATACAATAACTATGGGTATAGATGTTATAAGGTATAATTTATACACAAATAAATAGTTACAGAAGAAATAGAAGTGCTAGCTGGCTTTGACGTGGATTATCCTTCTTGCGAATGATTTAAGACAAATTTATTAATAAACTATAAATTTATAGACTTCAAAGATCAAAAGTTAACGCGATTATGAGGCAAGCAATTATAAATTAATTCAAGCGGGCTTTTGAAACAACTCCCACTGAATAGAAGGTATGAAAAATTGTTTTTCGATGAATAGGAAGGACGTTAGTGAATCGTTTTGAGGTTTACTCGAATGCCTACATACATTAGAGCTCCATTGAAGGTTTAACCTCGGTTAAATAGTAGTATTTTTTGAAGCTAATTAAAGTATTGAATTCTAACACAATAGTTATACAATATTAAATTTGCTTAGATGACCAATAGTAATTAAATTTTCTGGATTGGAACAAGTACATATACAATTTCTACCTTAGTAATAGCATTACAACAAATTACAGTCTACCTACAGTTTTTGTTTTCAGATTAATCTTCCGATCAAATCTTCTAATTCAAAATAACTTTATATTTTTTGTCAACAGCAATAAAAATAACTACTTAACTAAAGCTATCCACTCTTACGTAGGAGCACCTACTGCAAGTACTTTCACCTTTCCACTTAATCTAAGACAAATCAAGGTTATATCAGCAATTAGAACCTCTAACTCTCCGATCATAATAAACAACTTATCAATGATAAAACAACAGATAATCAAGTAGTTGTTGGACGTCTTACAACGTACGTGCTCTGAAGCAACACGGCGCAATTTAAACGTTACTCCTACATGCCAATTATTGCGAGCTAGGCGATGTTAACAAACTGAATTCGATGTCTCTAAGCGTTTATCGGTCGCTAAAATCTTAGGCAAAAGGTTAAGATTGTTGTCCATTTACACCTTAATGTAATTTGCACAGATAAAATAAGGCACGTGTAGTGGAGACAAATTTTGTATCTGAATTAAGTGTTGCGCGACGATTTTATTTATTTTTGTTTATTCTATACGACTTTTGTTAACACTTTTTTCTTAAAATTGTGGTCTTAGTTAAATGTTTCAATATTATAAAAATAAACTATGTAAGTATTATTATGATAAAAAAACAATAAGTACAAACTTTACTACATTTATTTTTGTATTTGGATAATAGTCAATTTTATTTTGTAAGCATTAACAAAATTACACTAATATTACATTCATATTAATAAGTAGAATTTTAACATTGTAAATGTCTTGTTGTATAAATTGAGCTTAAATATCAATAGGGCAATGCCGAGATTTTTCTCGAAATTGTATTAATTACGTGAATAATGTATCATTAATATCATTATAGTCCGCCATGTTTTTGGAATAAGTTCTCTGAATTTGCGGCGGCCATTTTGGTAAGTTTAGCGCCAAAACTGGTGCGTGCGTTCATCGGAACGCAAGGTGCGTTCAAAATTAAGCAAGGAGCGCATCTCGACATGGTTCTTGTAAGTAGCGACGTGTGACTCATCGTTAAAAATTTGGCCCTGACTTTACTGCTGTCAATAACATTGTTATTGACATTATACAAATTATGCAATAGATTATACAATTTTATTTAGTACGTTATTATTTAATAATTTTATTCAATCTTTGTCGGTATTTACTCTCCAAGCAGTATTACAGTTTATTTCAGTATGGAGAAATTGCTCATCTGATTTTTTAAATTATTTTACAAAGTTGGGAACTGTGGGTACGCTGATGTCCATAAATAATGTGGGGTGAATTGAAACGTTCCATTCCCTGACTCACTCAGCGTCCCATCACTAGTTACTCAGTGACAGGACTTATTTCTTTCGCGGACGTATTGAATGCGACGTAACTTATGTTTAACGTTCGTCCCCACAGGTTGCTTCGAGTGAGTAAGGAATTCTTTATTCGACACGTTTCTCTCCGTTACCATTATTCTTGTTTTCGTGTTTCTGCATTTAAATGAAACTGCTTATATTATGTATAGCAATTGGTGGCCTCTTTTTATTTAGTTGCAAAATCTTGCGTGTTGCGTTCTTACGTACCTAGTTTACGATCGTTTATTGTCGGTCACTTTCAACTACAGTAGCTGTTGTATATACGATAAATTAATATAGTCTGTAGTTCCTCATTTTGTATATTAAAGTCATATAAAAGCAACCGATGGCTTTAATTGTGTTCACAATATAAGTTACCATAAAGTATATAATAAAAAAAATAACCACAGATTACTGAATGACAACTAATACAAATTGCTGCAAAGTATTTCTGAAATAAAAAAAAAAAACTAAATAAAGTTATCTACTCACTCAGGGGTAACAATGAAGAATCCCCGCGAGGTCTGGTAGATCTTTCGTTCCTGCATCAGCTGAGCCAGCGTGTCGTACACGACCTCCTGTGAGGGCGTCTGCATGGACGGGAACTTTACTGAGAGCGAGGTCCGCAGGCTCTCCAGTGTCGCCGATTGTCCCTGTTGACAGAGTTGCTGGTTAGTGAGTAAAGCCGCGGCCGCCCTGGTGAAGCTACGATGCGACTGTCTTTATGTAAGGTGCTAGGAACAGGTATGTTATGCTTGTAGTGTGTATAGATATGTAGGTAAGTTTGAGCGAATTATTTTTTTGATAATTCGCTAATAAATTTACCATTTTGCAACATAATCATTATTAAACCTGTTTAGCTTTTTAAACTTGATAAAAAATACAGTTGTTCTTATATACACATTTAATTTATTGTTAATCGTACAGTCTTATTGTAGCGGTTAGTGTGATGTCATATTTTGTAGTTTATATAGTTTCAATAAATTTTTAAATGTGAAGAAATAATTTATTGTCGCATCGCTAGAGCATCACCAGTGCGGTCGCGGCTTTAGTTAAGCTTCTTCTAAGAAAAAGGTCCAACCTTTTCATTATTAAAAGTTATCTAATAAACTGCTGTTTTATGATGGTATTATAACAATATATTTGTTATTGTATTCCCAATAATTGAGATCACAGTTTAAAGGTTACAATTATGTAGTCAAAAATATTTTAAACTTGATAGAGAATGCCTCTAGGCGTTAAGCCTTTTGTAATTACCTGAATTAATCAATAATATCTATGTAGTATTAAAAATATGAGCAAGTACCTAATGAAGTTTCCTACGGTGTAACAAACTTTTCTAAAACAAGATTCTTAAACGGATCTACGAACGAACTACTTTTTATTCAATAGACTATATTACAAATAATTAATGGATTGAGAAGAAACGTGGGTGTATAAAACAAAGGGCGAAACAACATTCATATTCTTTTATCGACATCAAACTGGTTTAGATACAGCCAGAACACATCAGGGATCGAAGACGCGAATGATAATAATATTGTTATCATTATGGTACAACTGGCCTTTATATTATTATTATTTAATATCCCGTTGAAACCAGTCCACATGTGCAGGTCACGTGAATAATCCGTGAATCGAAAACAATCTGTGTTCAGAGAAACAAAATTTAGTGTTAAAATATACAGCCGCGCCGGTGTGAATGTCAATTAATTTATTAAAACTAAACACGATATTATAAACGACGATTGATATTAAAACGAGATATTCTTTGTATTAATATTGGCGTGAACCCATTAACGGCTCACTAAAGAGTGCGGGTCTCTCCACGTAACTGAGAACGTCTAGAGCATACTGCACCACACTGCTTCAGTGCATATTGGTGGAGGGATTAGTGGCCAACCCAATTGTCGGAAGTTTTAAAGCCACCCGAAGCTTCCGACATGACTTAACGACTGATATGTAATGATAACAACCGGGATCGACGGTCAAGCGGTCAAAAATTTTTTGCCACTATCGGTCACCCATCCAAATACCGACCGCACCGGTTGTTGATTAATTTATCGATCGTTTAGAATTAACGCAAGCCGCCGGGCTATGAGCGCTTCTTTGTATTAATATTATAATTAAGTATCTTTAAATATTAATAAGTAGTTGATAAATGCTTCTAACTTCAAAAACAAGTACTTCTAAACTCCGACAATAACAGTGCTAAATATGAAGTATACCTAGTTTTAATTTATACGTCAAATAAAATTAAAGCTACAAGTCCACGTTGGAACTATTTTGCCAAGAGTCCACCCAGTTACAAGTGTCCTTTAGACGCCCACTGCGATCATAAATACGAAATTGCGTTCAGTTTTAGAGAAAGGTGCGTAGATGGAATTCAAATTAAATCACCGAGAACAGGATCAATTCAACCATAGCTTTTGACTTAATGACTTGTTACAATCTGCCGCGCCTGACATTAGCGAACGATATGATTTAAGTAGCTTGATATTACAAATTCTGTAACAGCAGTACATTGAGGTTTATAAGACTAGTGACCAGCTATGGTACTATTATTGTGGAAGTATTTTACATTAGCGTAATTTGGTCATGTTAAAACTATAATAGTACATAACAGCGTTTTAAAATAGGTGTTGAATGGAAGTATAAATAGTAATCTGTATCTACTTATCGCCAATGTTAGAGTCAGTGGTTATTGCCAGTTATTTCATGTTCGTTATCAAGTATGAGTTACAATATTAAAATTCAATTTTTGAAATTTTTTACCGAAACAAAAATAAATTCTTTGACTCGTAAAGAAATAAGTTTTAACTTACTTATTTAGACTTCCTTCCTATCTAAAAAAAAAGTCAAGTCTGAGTTAAATATTTTGGACAGATTCAGGGGATGATAATGTCATACATGGAGGCCAATCTTTAACCAGTACGCCAAAACAAGAGTTGTGGTGTAGTAGCTACTCGTTTAATATCGCTGCTTGGTTTTGGCCTTAATTTTTTGGTATTACCACACAATGGCACTCATACTGAAGCTTATACATTCCAAGCATCTTGTAACTGGTAGTACAAGAGCTGTGAATAGTAGGTGCAATATTGCTGCATGGTTTTGCCTGTGATTTTGAAGTATTGCTCAACTATAGCACTCATACTCGAGCTTACACGTTCCAAACATCTTGTAACGCCACCTAAATTCCGTCCCACTGATATCTAAACCAGACCTGTCCACGGCATTCTATTGTGATGGTTGTGGCAAGCTTTCGTAATGGTGACAAATTTTGTGGGTACGCCTCCGGTATGCCAGATAAATGAATTCGTTTCCAATCTAGATTTGTAGATACAGGATTCCAGCGCTTTTGTAACTAGGCTTGTCCAGGCCGAAAATACGAATGCGCGAATTGACCTAAATTCTGAAGCCATTACTTTAATATCTGTCACAAATATTTTATTGAATGACATTAAGGCGTATCTTGAGTAAGGTACTGCGCAAACTTGAGTCCACCGCCGGACAGTGGGACCCGGCAACTGTCAATTAGTATGAAGTAAGATCACCAACAAGCAGTGATAGTGGTATGAAACTCAATACTCCGCACGGTCGGACGGCCGCTCAGGTTGTTTAGATTGGACTCCTACACGGATCATAAAGTTTTCGAAATTATGTGTTATATTTTAAACCCTTTATTGACGTCAATGAACGAAGCCATTGACTTAATATCCAAGTGTTACGGACTGATAGACTTGTACAGGCCAAAGAGCTATGTAGTATGCAAAGCATAATATTTTGAATAGTGATTCCTAAAATTATGTTAGTATGCACCATGAAGTCTGAACAGGATATTAGTTTTTATATAAAACTGTAAAAAAGTGTGCATGAAGTTTATATAAAGCTTCCTTTATTACAAGTCAGAAATGAAAAATTTCAATTGAAGTTAGTCTTGCCTTCAAACTCTTTAATGGCATATTTTGCTGATCTACAATCTTGTATGGAAGGTGATACAAGTTTGTAACTTTTGGCTACCTGTCTTATACTTGTGTCTATAGTCAAGTTAAATTAATTTCTTGGATTTTAGCAATTACTTTGGCAACAATTTTGCAGAGTATTTTAAATTTAAATTCAAGTCAAGCTCTTAATAAACTTGACTATAGATACAAACTGTAAGATTTTGTACGAAACCAACAAAAATATTTCGACACAATACAGAAAATTAAACATTTTTAACTCATCAACAAATAAATACTTAAAACAACAAGTTATTTATAAATTCCAATTCCGCGGTCATTAAGGCGGCTACTTCGGTGATTTATTGTTTAAATTGGATATAAAAACTGGACAAAATGCAAATGGCTGACATTACTGCGGCGGCATGAAGCTGACTTCATAGCTATACTATTTTAGGGCTTGTTTTGTCAAACACGGCTTATTATAACAGCTTTGTTTTAAGTTATAAGTTTTAGCGATTTACAAAAAAAATTAACAAAAATATATACATTTGTAGTGTAGCTAGTAATACTAATAACTAGCTTATCGGTAAAAACATTGATAATTTTATTAAGTAGGTGCATTTTTAGCGAAATCTTTAATATAAACAGGTATTCCAATAAGGTTTTTCCCATCACCATTCGCAACAAATAACGCAGCTTGCCCCAATGCTAAAAATATGCAATAAGACAGGTCCGCCACACTCGAAACCGGAATGGTACTTTTATTTTTTTTACATTCATGGTCAAGAGTCATCATTCCGGTATTAGGCAGGCAACGAGCCTCGCCTTGCTAAATTCCAGTTACATTATGCTAATCCCTAATATCGTTATGCATTTATTTATGATACATTCAGTTTTAATAAAACGTATCCTTTTATTTTAATGCATTTTGCTCAATATAAAATTTAAATTTGAAATATTTTTTTGTTTTTCTATTCCACTACTTAACCATCGAAGTAAATAATATGTGGCCAACAATGTTGGTAGCTCTGTTGATATCATTTTGTTTGTTGTTATTTGTATAATTTTATTTATTAGTGCCCCTTATTACCTGTGACGTTAGGTCCATTATACAGTCGCACAGTGCCTCTGGTAACGGTGTGAACTGGCCCTGATATGTCGGTGTGACGATACAGTCTTCAATATCACCTGTAACAAATGAAAAAATATAAGATAAGAATCAATAGAAAATCAAATAATTTTAGCGACAAATTTCCGGATTATGCCTAGCTGACTCGAATATGCCAGTTCAGCGAAATATGACGGAGTGCTGGCTTTGCTAATCGGCTGCAATCGAATATTAGTAATTGTTTCGAGTTGATAAAACTCCAAAGTGAATGCCAACCTATCAATATAATGTAACACGTCGTGTTCTGAATAAGCCAAACATTAAAAACATAACAAATTCACATGCACCAAACGTTCACGATAACAAAATCGAAGTCGTAAAGACAGTGCGAATAGACAATCACGTAAATTTGCGCGGTGTTGGGCGGAATTAACGTGCGCTCCATAAATTGTCTCCGAACAATGCATCCACGGACCGCAGTCCGCGGGGACTGAACTTGGAGCCCTGCCAAATTGTCTAAAGGCTCCCGTGATCAACTAGGTGCTAAATCTATCAGATAGCTAGTTAAACTTGAAACGATGTAACAGAATTTTTAAGTTAACCTTGTTAATGCGTGGGTACAATCCGTACAATTGTGTATGCAGTCGGGAGGGAATGAAAACGCTCCATAAATTGTATTCACACAATGCAGGCACTGCGGATCGCGACCCTAGGGGACCATGTTGGAGGAGTGCCAAATTATGCCACGTTCAAGTTATAAGCAGCTGTGGTTTTACTCGTTGGACCTGCTCTAATATTGTTTTAAATAAAACACTGGTCCTGTATACAGTTTCGTAGACAAAACTGTAGGTGTAAGCTCTTGTTAATTCTCTCGTATATTCGTATTTATCATGACAATAATAAAGTTGTTTTAATGTAATTAGAAATTAGGAATATGAGTGTTAAGATGAAATATTAAGATGCTGGGTTTAAGAGTGTAGTGATACATATATTTTAGTCAAACAATGCAGCTGCTGTCCTCTGGGGTTGAAGTTGGAGCGGCGCCAAATTGAAGTTTTTGGGGCAAAAGATGAGCTCGTGCGGATTATTAACAATATTGTCAATTTCTCAGCATTAACACCCAATTGCAAATAAAATTGTAAACTGAAATTTAATAAATGATTCTGATTGCTTATAAATTTCGGAAGTTTTGTTTAAAGTTTATGTTCCTTTTTTAAAATCTTGTTTCAGTCTTTTTACTTCATTTTCTTGCAGCCGGAATTTTGATTTTTAAATTTTTTTTTTACATACCTAAGATTATTTTATGTAATTGACCATTAAATGTACGATTATGTATTTAGTATTAGGGTGTACTAGAAGATTGCCTTTCGAATTTATATGATTAACAAAATTTTATTGTAAAATGCTAATATTTTATACGTGTAGCTGGTTTATCTCTTTCTGCCATGACTTGGGCTGCATAATAAATAACAAGGATTAGTGTCGATATCATTCCTCTGAAATAACTCAACGTCATCCAGCCAGCCATATCGATACTACAGTCTGTGAATATGAATAATATTATAATCGATTTCTAAAATCACGAACAAATTATTTTAAATATTTATTTAACTTAATTCTTATTCAATTCTGTTGCGAATGCTTGCTAAATATCTTCGTTATTTTTAAGTCAAGTAGTCAAAGTTTGAGTTATATAGAAAAAACAAAAGAGAGACGTCTGAGAATTTAAAAACTTCAGACTAATTTTTTCACGTTGAATTTTATTTCACATGTTACGTAACCTAAGGAAGCTTTTTCTACGGATCCCTGAAATATAACCTAACTTGTAAAAAAATCGCCAGGCTTCCAATCAAAACCTTATCAAAATTAATTCAGCTGTTTCGGCAATTACTTGAAACAATCAAATAGACAAACAAGGAATTTAAAAATACCACTAGAATAGTTGAAAGAATTAGTTTTGGTATAGCGTGAACAAAAAAAGGAATAAAATATATTTATTTCAAAAACACTCAGACTGTCCAAC
Source organism: Panoquina ocola ocola (assembly GCA_018249155.1). Lineage (NCBI taxonomy): Eukaryota > Metazoa > Arthropoda > Insecta > Lepidoptera > Hesperiidae > Panoquina > Panoquina ocola. The sequence continues at coordinate 13,849 of DWKA01000853.1, forward strand.
TTTATTTACATAGATGTAGACTTAAGTTAGTAATATATTTAGTTAATAGTTATAGGCAATAACACGGATGGTTTGTCTGCAGAGAGGCAGCTCAATAAAGCAGCATGGCGGTTGTCCATGTAAATGGTGCGTCGTAATAACCGTATTTATTTTATTCATTCCATCCGTTGAGCAAACAAACAACTGTCTCGTAATATCCAGCGAATATTTCCTAGTTCGTACCAAGTTATTGCCTATTAAGAGTTTAAGTTCTTCAATAAAATGTAATACTAATTAGTGAAGTGACTATCGTAAGATTACAATTATTTTGTTATTAGCTTTTGCTCGCGGCTTCGCTCGCGTTAAGAGTATTGTTATCCAATCTTCAAATTCAGTGCGATCGCTTTAAATTTGACAAAGTTTCATACAAACTTTCATCCCCTATTTTATCCCCTTGGGGGTAGAATTGATCAAAATCCTTTCTTAGC
>DWKA01000854.1:0-14314 GCA_018249155.1 Panoquina ocola ocola
TTGGAATGCGCACGGGGAGCGAAAAAACGGTCCGAATTAGATAGTCAACGGAGGGGCAATGAAGTGAGAAAAATTATGTGCTGACAAGCGTGTTAGAAAGGGATGGGCACTGCCCCTTTGTTGGGCTGTTTCATTGCCCGAATTTTGAATCTGCTCACTATCGAATGGTTTTGAACCTTACTGCGACGAGTAAGAATTCAATTTAGAACGTAAACGTATAAATTCCTTTTTTTATTGGATTTTGTCCACTACTAACACTTGGAAAGGTTGTACCAAAAGTAGTAAGTGCGGTGTGCGTGCACCATAATGTATAAAACCCCACCGTCACCAAAGTTTGATGTTGGTTCAAGGAACGACGCTACTATCACACTAATGACATTTGACATTATCGTGTGTCACGACCAAGAATTTTCACTCTTAGTGCAGCAAACATATCAATTCAAAATTGCACGTGCCTGTTTGGCCTTCAAGGGCGTATAGGGCTGTACAGTTACAAAATCTTGGTGTCGTATACCTATTTAATTCACCTAGGGTTATTCACCTGGTATACTCTATTCACCTAAATGGTATACTGAATTTACCAGAATTTAATTTCGTTACATTAACGTTCACGTATAAATAATGTACACTTAATAGGTGAATTCTGTAATTATTTTAATTTAGAAAGTGTACCTATATAACTTACCATCGGAGCCCCCGCGGCAGTCACGAGGAGCAGGGCGAAGGCGCCGGTAGCAATCACGAGAGCGCTGTTGTATGATGACGCGTTCATTTTCATAGTTTGGTCTGTAACAACATTCAGTCTGTAAAACTTTGTTACCATAATTATAATCCTTTAAAACAAAAAAAAAACACAAATGAAATAGTCTAAGCTAAGAAAATTAAAGAAGTCAGACCAAATAATTCGTATTTCCAAATAATTTCGTAGTTTTGAGAATTGATACGAATGAAATATGTTGAAAAAGAGACCTTTCTTCCCCTCCCCCTTCTCCGGCTCCGGTCCCACCCCCGGGGACTTTTAATATAATCTGGACACCTTAAAGAATGATCGTACTAACTTTGAAAACTACACGAATTATTTGGTCAGATGGACGATTTTGACGCTAATTTTCTTATACTACCAGTGGACTCGAGAACATTTTTCTGTTACATAAATATCTGTTCTTGCCAAGAATGTAACCCTGGACCTTCCACTTCGCAGCCTGGCTCCTCCGACTAGACAAGGGGCAACAAGCACGAAATTTAAATGAAAATGAAACGAGACAACGTGTACTAGGAACATAATATTATTTCAAGATTCTACGCAATAAACGTCTGTACAAGGTAACAAGATCCACATAAAAGAAAACAAACGAAAATTCTGCGGTTTGGTAAAATAAAATTAGGAAAATGTTTTACAGTGCCGCCAACGAAACATGTTTCGACATACATGTAAGTATGTATGTATGGAAAATACATTCGCGTAGGATGTGTGAACTTTCAGTGCATCTGTTAAAATATATCGCTTGTAAAAATAAATGGTAGTGTCGTTTTGCGGGTGGGTATATAATATGCAGGTAACTTTTTTATGGTTGTTTTTGTAGTAAAGCTGTTCAGTACAGCTTGCTAATAGACAAGCAACAACATTGTATGTGTAAGGATTTTCCATTGATCCAGAACACCATGCAATTCGGAAATGTAAAATAAGGTTTTTCGTTTATACCTACTTATAATGAAACAGAAACAAGATAGAAGTTTATTTTGAATATAACAAATTTACAATATAATAATTATATTCAAAGAGTAATTAGGTAAGTTGAATATTTTATTCGTTGTTTTAGGGTCTACGGTTAAAAAGAAACAAATCAATTAACACACAGACATTAAATGAATGGAAATGTTCTCTAAAAGTTTTTATACAAATGAAATATTCAAATGAAAAAAATGAAAAAATAAATAAATTACAAAACATTAAAGTTCTAAGAGACTAGTAGATGATACCTACTTATTTTATAGAATTACTTATTTCATTTTTAATACGGCACAATTTAATTCTAGAGAATTAAAGAGATTAGAAAAAGATCAAGAACATTTCAATTTCTTGAAATGTTTGTTATAAGTAAACCTTTTTCAGATCTCCGTTATTAAGTACATATATCCAAAAGGAAAAACCTACATTCAGATGGGGCCCATTTTTATTAAATTTATCAAATATTATAAGTACACCGAGAGTGGAGATATAGAGAATGCCAGTAGGGAATAAGTCTCGATATTATAGAAAATATAATACGAGTAGACAAAATATAAATAAGTATACGAATAGACATACATTAAGTACATTTTTTTAAGTATTTAAGTGACATGCGTGTCCTTTTTCATTTCAAAACTTGTAAGGGTTTGAATGAATTCCAAGTCCAGTACTTGGTAAATGACAATAAAATGTGTTTATTAAATATGTCACTTACGGACTCGTATAAAGCGACCCTCCTGTCATTAACAAGGATCTTGATTCAAAGGGTACACATAACAAAATACCACGGAATAAACACAATGCGTTTTGAAAAGTCGTTATTTACAATTTAATTTTTAAAACCATTTATTTCAATTTACTGAAGGCTTTTGGACACTAGCATACGCTGAACTTTAGAATTTATATTTGCTCCCCGACCACAACGTTCGCTAATCAAAATTTATAACAACGCATAAATCTCAGTAATAAATTGTTCAGAAGTGACAGAAAATTTAACATGTCCTTCATGGTTTCTTAAAAAGGATAATTTTCCTATTTAGGTCATTTTAGAGGTAACGATACATTTACTAGTATCTACGTAACGATGTGTAGTACAAAGATGTAATTTTATAAAGGAGATGGATGTTGTAAATGGACACTGATATTACGTATTGCAAAGACGCTCCATTCAATTCTCATCATTCATAATATTTGTAGAAGTTTTGGGTCGAGAATAGTGACATGGCAATATTTTCTCTGTAATATAACTAAGTCTATAGCTATCCCAAAACCTAAGTAAATATTCGAGTCACACTAAATCATAAAGTTGATTCAAATATTGCTCTCAAACGTATTTTTTATTTTTATTTGTATTAGTTATCTAGAAGTAAAACTGCAGTTAAAAAAATCATTTTTCGTATTCCATTCGTTCAATCATTACGTCCTCAACAATAACTTTTCTGTGTGAAAAAGGACATTGTCGGTCTTTTATAAATCTTGATAATATTCCCATAGGGTTTTGTGTCACAAAACGCCTCGAAAAAAGTTTCCCGGCGGATTTGGGGCTCCCTTGACAAATAATTGGATACATGAGATTTCATTTATCAATATCAGTTGTCATATCCGAGGTCATAACTATGTCAAATATGTTTTAAAAGAGGTTAACATACGAAACAAAAGTATGGAGATTTTTAAAATTGAAAATTTTAATTTTCCTAAAAGACACTAGGTTTCGCAGTGATACTCATTACTGACGTTGGTTTTATTCTCTTCTTTAGTTTTAACTGTGGTTTTAATGTTGAACGCTACGTAGGTGTTTAACATTTTCACGTTCTAATTTTAATAAAAACACTTTTATTTAAAAACCTCTTTGTAAAACTATCCCTCTTCATTGAAAATTAGTTTTATTAGTAGAGCTGTATAATTAATATCGTTAATTTAATTACTTTCATCCATTATGTCTTAACTGCGGTATATTAGCCACCTTGTAGCCCGGGACTGGTTCCCAACTCGTATTCTAGAACTTTCTTTTACCGTTTTTCTCCTCAATGACACAACCATTGTATTTAAGAAATATCCATTTGCATTTTAATTTGAGAGAGGCAGGCATTGAGGTGTTAAATGAATGAATGAGTTTTTTCAGGAGTAAAGATATTATTTAGTTTCTTATAACCTATTTTTATGTCTAATCTAAGCCCGTACAATACATATTCTTATGGGTAAATACTAAATACTAATGAGCTTGCGAATGTTTATCTTTAATGACATAATGTATATCAATAATTCAATATCCTTTAGCTTAAAACCTATCTACAATGTATGCCGGTAGGTTTTTAATGAAAAATGCAAAGATAATATTATGCAAATAGGTTTTCTAACTTCTCCGGAACATTTAAATGTATACACATAGTTTCAGATAGAAAATTGAGTACATCGACTCATTAATATGCAAAGACGTGACACGCTTCCCATCTTGCATGCACTTAAGTGCATTTAAATGTGTATAAAGTAACGATAAACTTGCGTACTATTAAATTTAAAAATAATACGATATCTTAGATATTCCACGTACGTTTATTACTTACTTTTTATAACGAATGGTAAAATGCTTAATCACATCTTAAATACATCACTAATTAACGGTTACATTACGATTACCTATTTATTCATTACATTTCATAACTTTCATTCATTTGTTCATACCTTCATTTTATTGTTGTGCTCAGGACTCTTCTTACAATGAGGGGTACAGGCCTTATTTTGCTACGCTGGCCAAATGCGAGTTGGCAGACTACGTACGACTCCAAACATTTGGACAACGTTGAGCTTGGATACGATAAATTCCGACCTCAAAGGTCAGGCATACAAAACCACCAATGGCTCAAGAACTAACTTTTGTCTACGTAAAATAACTACTTGGTTGAGAATCAAACCCAGGACCTCTAGCTTGCAGTCACTACCAATTTGTTCAACGTGTCTTTAAAAGTTAGATTACGATACAAATCGAACGATAATTCATTCGGACGACAGTGTTCCACGGTAATCTAGTTACGCTGGTTATTTCAGCTATAAATACTCAGATTTATTCGGATTCAGATTGTTTCGAATTCGTATTACACGAGCAAATATAACATTATACCATTCATTTCAACGAATGGTTTGGTTTGTTAAATTATAAACTGATTGTGGTTTACACGTGATTGTCTTCAATGTGTATTTAAATGACAGTGAATGAAAATTTAAATTTCATCCTTTATAAAATTACAACACCAATTTGTTCGAAATTATAGTATTGTAGTCAAATAAAATGTATACGTGTGAATAATTATATTTCATAAATATGTAGGCAATTAAAAAAACGAAAAACACGTTGTAATGGCCTAAAAAATTGGAAAGGTCCATCTAATGATTAACATTAGGTACACCATGCTTATCACAAAACTTCAGTGTTATCAGAAAAATCGTACTGTAAAATTTTTGAAGAAATAGGATGTTGCTTGTGAGATTTCGCAATCTTAAATATTGAGTAGGTAACTAACAAACATCCCAGGTTAAAAATTTGTTCTTTCACAACTTCATTTCACAATGATAAATTAATAATCAATATACTTAATCACAGGATGTCAATATGAGTGGTATTAGATATTTAATATCCACTTTGAGTATTATTATTAGATGTACCTAAATGAGAAAAGCGCCTACATTCTGGGCAACTTTACGCGGAAATGACAAAGTTACTCAAGACAGTGCAGATGGAACCAGTGACCCGACCACTCCGCACTTTGTGTGGACTTGTGAATTAATTTGCATGGCGTTGACTGGTTTATTAATATGACTTGAGATCTTTTTGATTAAGAAGAAATGTCATTTACGGAAATAACATTCCGTCATGAACTAAAATATAATTAAATATAAGATTATATGTTACAGCTAAAAAGTCAGAATTATAAGTTATATTTTGTATTGAATTTATGTAGTATCGTATATTTGTAACGCACTACGGTAGATATTAGATGTTGGAATATCTATAAGGAATCACGAATTGAATCACGGGTCAAGTAATAATTATGGGTTTATTCAAGAAAGAAGTCTGTTTACAGTGACGTGACGTTAAGGACTGCCATCCGAGTCCTTTTTCAATAATTAAATACCACCGGTTCTCACCCCACTCCGTAATTCTGTGGGCACACCGGACTGTACAAAAATGACCAAGTTATTCCCACGCATTTCTCATTTTTACGATTCCACATAAATACTACTTACACATTTTTTTCTATGAGTGGACTCATCGGGATTTTTTTTGGCTGAGTATTTTTCTAGGAAATTTTTGAAAATTAGGTTGTTTAACTTCCATAAAGGTATGTCTGCACATAGCATAACACAATTCCTTTGAAAAAGTACAATTTTGAGAACTACTTGCCGTTGCATCAGAAAAAAATTGTGGCTTGAATTTATTCTTCCTCGCAATATTTGCCGTATGTTTTGCAGTAGATACATGTTGCGATATTAAAAAACGCTGCTCACATTACATTATAATACTTTTCCGTCCGTACTCAGCGATTGGTTTTGGAAATCTTCTATATATTTTTTTTGGTAAATTTTATCAATTGGTTCTTGTTTATGTTGCTTTGCAAGCAATAATAAGTCTGGCTTGCATAAAGAATCTGTTATTTAATTAGACGATGTGGGCAAGAACAAGGTTTATTTCACAAGAGATTTGACAGATGTGACAGGTTACCATAGATTAAAAATAATGTTGTGCCTATGAAAGGAATTTTAATATTACAACAGAATCATCAAATAGTATGTCGGAGGATCGTTGTGGTGGTCCATATATCTGTAGTTGGTTAAACATCTTTAGATTGTGTGGGCGTGTATGCACAGGTATTCACCGAAATGAAAGTCTTGCAATATAGTCTGATCACTGAATTACTATTTTCAAATAACAATCACTAACACTTTTCTTCAAGGGTTACAATTATAAATCCCTGTTGAGGAGAGAAAGCTTACAATTTTGAGCCGGTGAGAGGTTTTGATTTAATGATACGTGATTCATACCAGACTTCGTATGCAAAAGTGATTCGTTTTTTCATCGCCTGCGTTTGAATGGTTTGAAATGAGTGAAGTTGACAGCGGACGGCGGTCAGTGATTGGCTCCCATTTGAATGAAGTTTTTGCAGATGCACAATGTAGTTATAAATCATAGAGTAGAGTATTGTGTCAATGCCCGCTCTTAAAATCAATTCGATGACAACGTCAACGTCAAAAATACTCAACTGTCAAAACCAATACTACTTTCAGTTGTCAATGTCAACATTACCTTCAACTAATGATTAGTAAACATAATTCTAATTTAAACAATAATAATCCATTAAACTAAGCGCGCGCCGTTAAGTATATTATTTTCTAATAATATAATGTTCTAATAATATCTCATTTACTTTTGTTGCACTTGTGGTGCCTTATTTGTGACTACTGTAGGGTAGGGAGCATTATCCATTGATATAATGGAAGGTGTGACGACGCGGCCCTGCCGATGGGGGGCCCTTGACGACACTCTGGGTCGGGATTCGCGTTTTTGGAAAAACTGATAAATCCCGCCGATATAAAGAAAATCGTTGTGGTTCGGGAATCGACGATAGCCAGCAAAGTAGTCTAGTGCACGGTACCTTATTGCAGCCTCGGCGTGCTCGACGGTGAAGAGACGTTAGGTAGGTAGGTATTTGAGTTCGCTCCACAAGCCACACACGTACACACAGACACACTATACGGGATCCCGCAAGGTATTTCACTTAATGAGTCACAGATACTATTATTATTGATAATTTTTACGAGTTAGAAGTGTTAGAACGGATATTTTCTGGTAAAAACGAATTTTCTCGCGCCCGACGTGTTCACACCATTTTTTCGTTCTTCTTTACTGTCATTGGTCCGTTTGCGGCGCACCAACCGTGCTTTGCAATTGGCTAGCCCGCAAACCATTGAGCGATATTGAAGATCGGCGGGAGATTTTGAACGATGGAATGAAAGCAATTTACGAATACTAAACATACCGCCCACCAAAATACCGCTGGTATTTTCCGGATAATATTGAAATAAATAATAGAATATAGATACGATACGATAATTTGAAATTCGATAGAATAGATAATAACGAATATATACGATAAAGGGTAAATAATATTGATACATAATATAAATATGTAGGTTAGGCTAAAAACTAGTTGTTAAGCGATTCTATGGGAAGAGGACACAACTTCACAAGAGGTCGCTTGATAAAGTTGTTCTGAGTGAAGACAGTTGCCACACGGACGATGCCGTCGAGGCCCGGATGTAACTCGGTTACTCTCCCCAGAGACCAGTGTAAAGGTGTGCGTATATCATCTTTAATGATAACAATCGAATTAACGGATAAAGGTTTTGACGTTTTCGTCCATTTTGCACGTTGCGCTAGCGAATTTAGATATTCATTCTTCCACCGAATCCAAAAGTTTTGAAGAAATGATTGAATAAGTTGCCAGCGATTAAGCCGATGCAATTTAACGTTGGAAACATCCATGTCTGGAACGGAAGTTAACGGTTCTAAAGTTAAAAAATGACCCGGAGTCAGAACGTTTAGATCGTTAGGATCCGTGCTCAATGAACATATCGGCCTAGAATTTAACACAGCTTCTATTTGAACGAATAAGGTGCTAAGTTCTTCAAACGTCAATACTTGATTGCCAACAACACGATATAAATGCGTTTTTGCGGCCTTAATTTGTATCTCCCATACGCCTCCAAAATGCGCGGCGGAAGGGGGATTATGATCGAATTTTATGTTTAAAGTGTGCGACGCTGGCTCTAGTGAAGCTAGATAGTTGCGTGCGCCCACAAAGTTTGTTCCACAATCTGCATGAATGACGTTGCAACGACCGCGTCGTCCGATGAATCTGCGTAACGCAGCGACAAAAGCTTCGGTAGAAAGGGATGAAACAACCTCAAGATGAACGGCTTTCGTTGCTAAGCAAATGAAAAGACAAAGATAGGCTTTATCCATCTTGGCTCCGCGATGATTACCGACCTTTATGCGAAATGGTCCGGCGAAGTCGACACCGACCACTGAGAACGGTTTGACTTGGTTAACTCGATACGACGGAAGATCCGACATGTATGGTTGTAACGGTTTCGGATTGGTTCTGTAGCAACGCACGCATTTTGATAAACATTTACGGATAGCGCGTTTCGCCGACAAAACCCAAAAACGCTGCAAAATTAGATAATGCGTCGTATTGTGCCCTGTGTGACAATGCTGACGATGAATAGACTCTATTAGCTTAAACGTAAACGGGTGATCACTGGGTAGCAATGCTGGATGCCGTTGCTCGTATTCGATACCAGCGCGCGAAAGTCGACCGCCCACCCTGAGGACACCCTCCGCATCTAAAAAGGGGCTAAGCTTACGTAACGGTTTGGGTAGCGGTTGATTCGATTGCAGTTGTTGGATCTCCCCAGCAAACGACGTAGATTGAACAAATTTAACGATACAGATTAACGATTTATAGTTTTCGAGCTCATGCGGAATTATAGCTCGGGTCTCTTCACGTGAAGTAGTAAGAAAACGACGCATATATGATACGATACGAATTATTTTATCGAGTGACGAATAACGATTTAATAGGTAATCTATTGGGGTTGGCTGATCAGTTGACGTATGGTCAACGATTAGTGCAACAGACCGGCGCTCTTCAGAACGTAATAACGACTCTTGTGCTTCGTCAAGAATAGGAAATTGGGAATGATTTGGCCAACGGTCGAAAGTTTGCGATAACCAGATAGGTCCTGACCACCACAACGTATTGTTTAGCATGTCTCGTGGCAGTTGCCCTCGAGAGCACACGTCAGCAGGATTGTCAGCTGATGCAACGTGATGCCATGAGTCAGCTGGAACAATATCTTGGATCGCACTTACCCGATTGGCTACAAAAGTAGTCCATCGTGACGAATGCGAACGAATCCAGGATAGAACGACTGTAGAGTCGGTCCACAAATGAGTAGCACGAAGAGGTAATTGTTGCTCATACGTGTCACGAATGAACTGAACGAGATTGGCGAGGACAACAGCCGCACACAACTCTAGTCGTGGTAACGACAGCTTCTTGAGGGGTGCAACGCGAGCCTTGGCGCAAAGCGGTAAAACCTTGATAGAATCATCTTCGAAAATGATACGAATGTAAAGAATTGCCCCATAGGCCAGCTCGGAACTATCACAGAAACCGTGAAGTTCGTATGCCCGTACACGTTGAGCTGTTAAACACCGCGGTACTCTCAAATCCTGTAGGATCGATAACTGATCACAGAAAGCGTCCCAAACGAAAGCTATGTCCTCAGGAGCATCTTCGTCCCAAGAAACACCTAATAGCCAAAGTCTTTGAAGTAGAAGTTTAATTTTTATCGTTAAAGGCGATAGAAAACCAAGGGGGTCGAAAACCTTAGCAATTTCGCTTAAAATGTTTCGTTTGGTGCACGACCGATTCGATGGCTTTACATCAAACAAAAACGAATCAGATGCTGGGTCCCACTTGAGCCCTAGCACCTTGATTGTGGACGGTTGATCTTCGGAGAACGATTTAGGATCAAAAAGACATTCTTCTGAAGGAAGATCTGACAACAATCGCGGTTCGTTAGTGGCCCATTTTCTTAGTTCAAAATGACCACGTTTGAATAAATTTATTATTTGTGATTTGGCCTCCAGAGCTGTTTCTAGAGTCGCAAATCCTGCTACGACATCATCGACGTAAATATTCGATTTTAGAATTTGTTGAGCTAAAGGAAAAGTAGATCCTTCATCTTCCGCTAACTGCCGAATAGTTCTACAAGCTAAAAACGGTGCAGTTGAGACACCATAAGTTACAGTGTTTAATTTAAACTCTTGCAAATTTTGATTAGGTCCGGTTCTCCAGAAAATACGTTGATAATCACGTTGATCATCCGCGACAAGAATTTGCCTATACATTTGGCGAATGTCAGCCATAAAAACGACTGCATGTAAACGATAAAGAAGAAGCACGGCAACGATATTATTTTGTAACTTAGGTCCCGTTAGCAACGTGTCATTCAACGATTTGCCTTGAAAGTCTTTGGCAGATGCATCAAAGACTACCCGAAGTTTGGTTGTGGCACTATCAGGTTTTAAAATACAATGATGAGGTATGTAATATTTACCTTGATTCATTTCGTTCGCATCAACTAACGTCATGTGACCGGATTCGATATAATCATCCATGAACTCCGAATACTGTCGGTGTAAGTCGGGATCGCGTGTAATGCGACGCTCGATGGCGTAAAAACGACGAAGTGTTATATCGCGAGAGCCCTCAAATATCGGTTCAGCACTGTCCTTGAAAGGAAGTCTGACGATATACCTACCCGCGGAGTCACGGTGGTGTTCTGAGGTGTAACGCTGTTCACAAGTGATTTCATCTGGAGTAAGAGACGAGGCTTGCGGAACAGAGTCAACCTCCCAAAACCGCTGAACGAGGGAGCAAAGCTCACTGTCGGGTTTAGATGAGAAATGAAGCAATGAAGAGGTCACCAGCGTCGTTCGACCTAATAACAACCAGCCAAAGACAGAGTTAAATGCGACAGGTTGATTGACAGAACCCTTAACACGTTGACTTAAGAGCGAATCAGTGAATACATCGGCGCCTAGAAGAATATCAATAGGTCCTGGAATATCGAAACCAGGATCCGCTAACGGTAACGATTGAATGTGAGACCAACCCACGGTATTCAGTTTAGCTATCGGTTGATCACCGCATATAGAAGAGATGACGTGTAAGTCAACATTAAACAAATGTTTATTATCAGAAGCAATCGAACAATTAACTAAGCCGAAAATATGAGCAGCAACTCCTCCTAAGCCATTGATATTTGATGCGCATGGAATTGACTTAAGATTTAGGCGTTGTGCAGCGTTCTTAGTAATAAAGTTGTTCTGACTGCCCGTATCGAATAATGCACGAAACGAGTGATAATCTCCGTTAGAATCTTGCACTTGTACTATTGCTGTGGCAAGCAACACGGTCGTATTAGAAGACGAATTAGAAAAAGAAGTCGAATTAAAGTCTTTGACTACTAAAGAGACTGACTGGGAGTCCGCGCCGACAGTTTTACTATTGCTGGTAACAGCGTGATCCTTGTGAAGTAACGTATGATGCTTATGTTTACACTTTAAGCAGCGAAATATAGATACGCAATCTTTTATTTGATGAGACGACTTAAGACAATTAAAACACCAACGATTTGTAAGCGCAATCGACGTACGCTCGTCTACGGATTTGTCAAGAAACGCTTGGCATTGAGAAATGGAATGAACACCGGTACAATAAGAACATTTTAACGATTTAGACTGATTATTATTATGCTTTAAATTATTCGATTTATTTTCAATTTTATTAGGTTTATTATTAATGGTTCCGGAATTATTAGTTAGAAGTGTATGTGAAGTATTTTGACGTTTAAAAGATGCATGAGTTGCAGGTTGAGTTACGACTCTGTTAGAATGAGTGTCCTTGCTTACACCGGAAAAGTGATTATCGCGTATTAACGCCTCACACTTCGAATGCAAAAATTGTTTTAATTGTAAGTAAGTAGGGAACTCCGTGTGACCACACTTCTCTTCAAATTCGCGGCGCAGTTTAGAATCTAATTTCGATAAAATATGATACACTGTAACGAAATCCCAGTGTTCAACAGGTAGATTTAATTTTCTTAATATGCTTAAGTTTTCATCGATAGTGTCTAACGTCTTGCGAAACTCCGTTGCATTTTGAACTTTAAAGTTGATATTTAAAATATCCTTCCAACATGTGAATGCTAATTCGCGCTTATTTTGATAACGTGCGACTAAAGACGTGTACGCATCCGCGTAGTGGTCGCCCGTAACAGGAAACGTTCGAATAAGTGATAACGGATCACCGCTTAATGACGATACTAAATAATGAAATTTCTCAACATCCTTTAGTGACGGACAATCATGAATTAACGCATTAAAAGAATCGATGAACTCTGGCCATAGTTTAATATTACCCGAAAATGTTGGTAATTGTATCTTTGGAAGTCTGACACGTGATAATGACGATGGTATCTCGCTAAGTTGGTGAGAAGTCACCGTATTTCGATTCGAGTAATGACGCCGTATGGACATCACTTGCAAGTAGGTATCATCAAAGCGCATACGTATCTCCTCGTCCTCAACATCGTCATCACCATCGCCCCCAGATGATTCTAATAATTCGACAATCGAAAAGTGCGCTTCCTCAAAATCCGCCGTCCACTTCTCAAGTTGATCGCAATATGAAAGAAATAGATCGCATTGACTGTCGTCGCTCCGTGCTAAGTTACCTACTTCGAGCGCCTTTAATAAACGGTTCAAAGCAATAGTACGTTTTCTACGCAATATTGGTAAATGTTGAACGGTATAACAATCCGCATCAACATGTTTTGATTTAGATCTACTAAGTTTACGAAGTCCACGTTTCGTGTTAAAAGACATCGTGTAATTTAAACGAATAACAACAAACAATAGAAAAGGTCGAGTACGTTAATTGCAACGTTACTTATATTTTTATAGATAGTACTCAAATATAATTACCTACAGCCGTAGTAAATATTGAACGAAACTAACACTAATCGTAGCGGAAAGATTATCGACTACGACACGTAGCAGTGTAGCCCGTGCCGGCCTACGAAATTAAAACAATAGGTAAACGTATTAAACGAATAGAAAGGAATTAACCTGTTTACGAAATAACTTTGTTAAGGTTAGATTGAATATTATACATAAGTCACTACAGCCGATGAATATATAAACACCGATAGTTAAGTAGAATAGTTTGTTTATATATGATCCGCAGTAACTATAATAATTCACCGTTTAACGAATATGTGCATAAGTAAACAAGTTAACTCGAAACGAATGATATAGAATAATGGAATCCGTTTCCAGCGGCTCGATGCGCTCGGTGAACGGAATATCGTGTAACACGTCGAGTCAAATTCAAAAGTACTCTGTGGCGCGAGTAGATGGCGCGCGGCGCGCGCGCTAACGATCGAACGAACGAACGGAACGAAATAAAGAATACGGGTTATGCGTGTGGGGAAGGGAGACAGAACGGTCTCCGTCCTATCCTATTCAATAATGACTTAGAACTATTGGATTCAAGTAAATTAACGCAAAGAAACAAAATGGAGGAATAACTTGCAAATGAAATTATGACCTACCTCGAATAAATTTTTATTTGCACACAATGTATGATGAACTTATGAACACTTTAAATATTAATTATTATGATATACTTGCGTTATATATTATGAAATAGATAATACGAGTGTAAAATAAATAGTAGGTATATGATTAGCGTTATGGATTATACAGAAAATTACACAGAAATACCAGCGTTATCCTGTATGTACGATATATACCAACCTTTAGTGACGCTAAAGGATGGTGTTGGTTCCCGAGTCCCGGGTTTCGGCACCAAAAAGATGTGACGACGCGGCCCTGCCGAAGGGGGGCCCTTGACGACACTCTGGGTCGGGATTCGCGTTTTATTGTAAAACTGA
>DWKA01000855.1:0-14314 GCA_018249155.1 Panoquina ocola ocola
CCATTCACGAAACATAACCTAGTCACATCTATACTAATATTAAGATTTGATCGTTTGTTTGAAATGAATAGGCTCCAGAACTATTGGACAGGTTTTATTGAAATTTGGTATGGAGATTCTTTAAGATCCTATGAAGGACATATAATAATATGAGTTTTTATCCCGTAAACAAACCCAAAAGCTGAATATGTACCTTCTATGTTTTTTCCGAAGTGAAGCAAGGACGAGTACACTAGTATCTGATAGATAGGCCCTAGAAGACTTTATAAGACGACTTGAATCCTAACTTATGTTGACATTATAATATAACAGGTGGGACACTCAAGGAGACTTCAGTACCACTCAACCGCTACCAGCTGTCAAAGTGAAGTTGTACACAGAAAACCCGGGAGTTCTGTCTTTGGAAGATAAGGAGCTTGGGAAGGTCGTACTTAGACCGACGCCTTTGTCAAGTAAGGTAAGGATTGCAAAAAGAGAGATGAAACTGCGTATGAAATTAGTGTCAAATTATAAATCCTACTAATATTATAAATGCGAGTTTGTATGTTTGTTTGTTTATTTGTTACCTCTTCACGCAAAAACTGCCTAACCGATTGTCATGAAATATGGCACACACATAAAAGGTAACTTGGATTAACACGCAAGATAGTTTTTATCTCGAAAATCCCGCGGGATCGGTCAAATTCCACGCGGGTGAAGCTGTGAACGAAAACTAGTTTTATATAAAAATTCTTTCAGGCCCCCGAATGGCACCGTATGACAGTCCCGAAAAACCTTCCCGACCAAGACTTAAGAATCAAAATAGCGTGTCGGATGGACAAACCGTTAAACATGAAACATTGCGGGTAAGTACAAACGAACGCAGCGCGGATGTTTATAGATGTCATAGCATGATTCGGGAATGTAGCGCCATCTTTTGGAAACTCAAAGATATCCTGACGCTTCCAGTTACATCCGCGTGATCGGTATAGCGGTGTGGAGGAAGGGGTAAGTAGCGGTAGACCGCTTGTGTCGGGTTGTGTAGACATGTGTGTGGTGGGTGGTAAAGCCCTCGGCAGAATGGGGAAACTGGCAGAGACAGCTTTTGTGGGGAAACTGGCAAAAACAGCTTCTGTTTTTCATTTGAATGAATATTCTTTTATATGGCACACAAAATTTCCTCGTTGTTCACTTGTCTTTTATGAAAATATACATCGCGCAAAGTTATAAGATGATCAGTTAGTTTTTAAATTGAATTAAAAAATAAATCAAGGATTTTTTTGAGATATTGTTGCTAGTTCATTTATCACTTTTATTTTTTGGATTTTAAATGAATACAAATTCTGTAAGTAGCACAAAAAGTCTGTAATCACTCGCTAGGTATTATGTAGATTAACATACAAATCGTTTGTCCCCCCAAGAATGATGTGTGACATCATCGCATTGCGATTGCAGTGTTTGCTCCCCCACCCTTTTCCTCGTAATTTACTTTAAGCTAATTCATGATCAAGTCACTTTGATTAATTACCCTTTTTGGCTACAAAAGATCAATCTTGCTCGTAGTGTCTAATGGACCTTCAGCCCTAAGCCCTATAAATAACATTATCCTCAAAATGCAAGCAACATCTGCCAAGAGCTTTACAGATCCCTATGTCGAGTGTTAGAAGTTAGAAAATGGCTAGAGTTGTATGTGAGCTAACAAAGCACCAAACTGAACCATTCCACATCCCCAGTTACCTGCACGTGATTGGCAAAGCGGTGTGGAGGAAGTGGAAGAGACGTTACATGGTACTGGTGCAAGTGAGCCAGTACACCTTCGCGCTATGCTCGTATAAGGACAAGAAGTCGGAACCAGCAGAGATGATGCAACTTGATGGGTTCACTGTAGACTACATCGAGTTGGCGAGTGGTGAGATATTTGTTTTAACTTTTCGGAGAATCAGCCTTTAATATCGTCAGTAATTTTTACTAATATATTCCTTCTCTTACAGCTCAGCTGATGGTTGGACAAGGTAAGTTATGAGATTTTGGAGTAGCATCTGGCACATTTTTTTTATTTGATCACAATCAAGACCCGAGAACTTACATTTGTTTCAACCCAATAAGGGGGGAAGAAGTCTCGGCTTAGGCGAACATAATATGGCGAAGTTTTAGTAGGAAAAAATCATACACAACCTGCACCCATAGGACATTAGTATCTTCAGATTTCTCCCTCGAAAAAAATGACCATGTTTAAAACACATAATTAACTATTGAATATATCTTCACTAACAGAGCTAGAAGGTGCGAAGTACTTCATGAACGCAGTGAGGGATGGAGAGTCGATCCTGCTGGGTGTGAGTGATGAGAACGAGTGCCACCTGTGGGTGATGGCGCTGTACCGCGCCACGGGGCAGAGCCACAAGCCCACTCCGCCAACCACGTCCGACACACACATCAAGATCATGGGCGGTGAGTTGACAAGGGGAAATAAGGGGAAGAGGTGGAAAGAAAGGATATTTTAAATGGGTTGGTTATCGAACGAGGGGTTCTAGCTATGGGTTTATGTAGGAAACGTCTATATTCTTTCTATCGTGTATAAATTTAAAAAACTAACATGTTTTCTAGCAACTTTTTTAGTATAATACGTCACAACTTCATTTATTTGTAGCCAATAACAATAGTAAAGCAAAACATGTAAGTAATAAAGTTTCATTTAATTTAAGAATAAGAAAAAAATTGACAGACTTTATTCATTAAGTTACAACCAGTTGAACTCGATGAGAAATATATTTGATTAATATAAAAAGATCCATTATGCGTCAATCACATAATAATACTTATATTATCAATCCGTGTTGATCGATTGGTGAGGTGACTATACTAACCTCTAGAACAATATAATAGTGATCAGTTGATGACGTTTTTGATGATGCCCGTACATCCCCCACTTCCTCATCGAGATGATGCTTTCCCCAGATGCCGACAAGGCCCGCAAGCACGGAATGGAAGACTACATCCAGGCGGATCCCTGCCAGTTCGACCACCACCAGCTGTTCTCCACGCTGCAGTCGCTCACGCTCAAGTACCGTCTCCAGGACCCTTACTGCTCTTTGGTAAATCGCTCTTGGTTCCTTCTTCTCTGACACTGCTATCTACGTCTATTGTCTTTAGTTCCTTCTTTTCTGACACTGACGCTCTCGATATCTGACCGAATCGGTCGCAAGTTCGTTATGGTGTGGGTAGACATTACGTTCTACCGCCATCTTCTTTAGTTAGTCTTTTGTCTTCTCTGTAGTATCTTGTCTTCCGTAAATTTGTCAGGAGTCGAAAAGTGAGACTTTGTAATTGAATTATTTTACTTTCTGATTAAGTATATGTATATCTCATTTTTAATTTAAGAAGTATACTATCAATAGGAATAACGTATTTACGAAACAAAAACTGTCTTATGTTTTTCTCTAATCTCGATCTTCTATATCGACCATTTTATTCAACCTAGCTTTGAATAACGATTCATTTCTATCATCTTCTCTTTCCACTCTTTCCAGGGCTGGTTCTCCCCTGGCCAAGTCTTCGTTCTCGACGAGTACTGCGCCAGGTACGGCGTCCGAGGGTGCTTCCGTCATCTATGCTACCTCTCCGATCTGCTGGATGTTGCCGAGAGTGGCCAGCAGACCGTGGACCCTACCTTGATGCACTACTCCTTCGCCTTCTGCGCCAGTCACGTTCATGGGAACAGGTGAGTTATCAGAAGACTCTGACCAGTATATCTTGACTCCTCCTGGGTTTACAAATAGACTGTTCACCAGAGAATTTTCTAGAGCAACATTAGATTTGATCAACAACTTTATTGATTAGTTTATGTAATTGGTTTTATATAAATAAATGTTGACACTTGCTTCGGTTGATTGGTGTTTTACTTGGTAAATATTAACTTAGTATTTAAGATTTAATGCATCAAACCTTGGCACTGATATTTTATGTAACTTCGGTATCTTCTAAATGTTACCTGTGAATGCCACTCTCATAGAATAATGAAAGATTTTATACCCAGAAAATATGACCCGTCATTTTCTTTGAAAATTACTTTATATTTTGTGTTAGATACGATATCAGATTAGCTGAGTATAATTATTAAAAGAACATTAAATTTGATTGCTTAAATTCAATTAATTCCATTAAATCAAAGAATGATTGATCAATACCTTTTATGATTAAGTATAAGTAAGTATGTTTATGAATTTAAACAATCAATAATTATTTTAAACGTTGAATCACTAGTCCACTCGCCGCACTATATGAATGTACCGTGGCTTTCGATGTATTTCTATTCTATATCAATATATCTGCCTGTTATATCCTGTATGATATGTATATCTTGTGCCTTGGTATTTCGATAAGAATTTAGAGGAACATTCATATTGCAATAAGTTAAAATAAAGTTCTTGTTAACTTTTATATTATATTTCTATTGTGTTCTAATATTAAAAGAGATATTAAAGTTATGACTATTTTAAATTTCACTGAATTCCCAATTCCCAATTCGGATTTCATTCGTGATTGTTTTTCAATGGTACAATCATTCAATACTCAATATATTCCAATAACAGAATTTTAATGTAATTTCACGTCAATATTTTTATTACATTAACGTTTATATTTATAAAAAGTAATTCGACCATTCTAAGTTCCTCTAAATTCATGATTGTTTCTACTGTGTGCTTGACTAACTGTAACCTATGCATACTAATATTTTCTATCTACGGATTAATGGAGTTCGCGGTAATAATTTACAAAGATTAAATATTAATTGCAATGTAGATGAAATATTACATGTTATCATAAAAATGATTATTACAAAAAACAATTTGAAAATTCCATAAAATTATTTCGATGACCATCAAAAATTTTGGAGGTTATGTTGAACATTTTTAAAAAGTAAATTTTATTTTAATTTGGACAACTGACCCAAAGACAGACAACAAAAGAATTATCACTAAAGAAGAAGTTAAAATTAATCGAAAATGAAATGAAGTCAAAAGACAGATAAAGCCAGAAATAAAGAAAAAATACGTTTATTTACAATAGTTAATTAGTACATCTTCAAAGGTGAAACATATAAGTTAACAGCCTTAGAACCAAAAGATAGAGTCACAATGAGCAACTCCGCCAGCTCCATATCCGAGCCTGACCCGCTTGTGCCCTACTAGAGTAAGCCCCAGTAGCGAGTGGTTCACAGTACGGCCACGTTGCCTGGCAGGCCAGACGGCGTGGGCAGCATCACCGTGCAGGAGAAGGAGAAGTTCGCGGATATCAAGGAGCGGCTGAAGACCTTGCTGCAGAACCAGATCACCAACTTCAGATATGCATTCCCGTTTGGAAGACCTGAGGGCGCGTTGAAGGTAAAGCTATGGTTGTTTACAAGCAGGATCTCTAGTAAGATCTTGTCTTTGAAATGGAAATTCTTTATTGGTCAATCGATTCACGATCATTACAAATTTTATGGGAAAAATGTTTCAAAAAATGCCGTTTAAGGCATACCAATTGATAATGAACAGGATAGCAATAACAATTATCATGACACTCCTGCTGAGTTCTACCTTTTTAATTATTATGCTCCTTGAAAAGATGTAGTTAACTCTATGTTGATTCTATTATAACCTAGCGAAATGAGTTTATCGTGATAGCCTTTACTTTCCTTAATATATTTATAAATTTAATATCTGTCCTCGATGTGGATGGATGTCTTATTGGCCATTAAAAAAGCCATTTCTACCGTAATTTTTTGTTCAACACTTTAATCATTCACGCAGTAAAGGGTTAAGTTTTGTCCATGGTAATGAATCCTAATGTGGGGCTATGAGCATATAGCGTTTCTGAATGTCACACCGTTGGTTCCAGGCTACCCTGTCACTTTTAGAGCGAGTGCTGATGAAGGATGTGGTGACCCCAGTCGCTCCGGAGGAGGTGCGGGCTCTCATCCAGAGCAGCTTGGAGCAGGCGGCGCTCCTTAATTACACTCAGCTCAGCCAGAAGGCTAATATTGAAGGTATGAGCTATTAACTGAATTGCTCCTGTGTGAATATCTAATTTAGCTTTACTGCTTTTTGGGTGACTTAGCTGTCAACTGATAAAGCTCTTGGATGAATTGCTCACTCATTTAGCTTAACTGCTTTTTCGGACATCTGATGTTTTGAACAAAACCGTTTATCTTGTAGCGGTATCGTATTTATACCAAATGGGATTAAGTGACCAACTTCCAGTGGGACAAATTAACAATGATTAACTGGACTATACTAACTTACGCAAACAGTACTTACTAACAGTCCTCTTACTGTTCTACTGATATCTCACAGTAACAAGATTAAAAAAAAACAAAATCATTTATTCATTTTGATTTACTGACCACAATCCTTCCTAGTGTTCTATTCGAAGTTGTTAATGATTTTCTATGGGTATCAGCGAATGGTGGTATAGATAGTTCGTTTACTATTTTTATTCCATAAAAAATACGGAATTACTCCATCGAGCTTATCTACAACATTTGCATGTGTCGAAAGCAAGTCAGTGTAAACTCGGCCCCTTTGCTAAAATCTTAAAAGCTAGTTTTATGTCTTCTCTACCTACAGAGGATCTTCGTGGAGAAACAATGGTAACACCAGCGAAGAAGCTTGAAGATCTGATTCGTCTTGCAGAGCTCTGCGTAGACCTGCTTCAGCAGAATGAAGAACATTACGCGGAGGTAAAGCCTTTAGCTTTATGAATCTTCTACTGAGGAAAATCTTTAGACATGGAACGGAGCCAATCAAATTTCAATTTTAATGCTATGAACCTGTAGGTTCATTTATTTTTGTAGGGACTGATTTTTGAGGACTTCATAAAAAATATTTTTTTTAAGTAAGGGTTTTTTGAAAATTTTCAATTGAAATTTGATTGAAATAAATCTAAAAAATTGAAGCTCCTGTATTGAAGTGCAACTATTTTTTTTATCGTAGTTTTTATTGGGGTTTTTTATTATAATCTCTTTTATTAATATGGTTACATAATGTTGGACTTCAATACGATATTTTGTAGCGTGTATGTTTAACATAAGTGTTGTGGATTTTGTTTCGGTGAACTTTTTTAAAACTTTAGAAATGAAACAGTACTGACAATAACACAATTACAAAAATACTGTTAGCATCGAATCCAAAATGAATACCAAATCAGATCATTGGAAAATAAAATAAAAAATACCAATTCTTTCAATTATGCGCACTGATTTTCAATCGAAAATTTAAAAAAAATACAAAATTTTGACTTTTTAAAATTTAAAATTGTATTTTTTTAAATGAGTTTATAGCTTTCGCTTATTTTATACAAGATATTGCAAAATAACTACATACTCATAGATTTTTTAATATTTCGAAATTTACTTGAGGCACTAATTCCTTTAAAGAATTTTACCGAAACTTTATATCAGTGTTCACTGGAATAGCACCCTACTCTCCTGTCGCTATTAGTGTGGGGAATGATAAGGCAATTTTATTTTATTTTTCCAAAACTTAGCTGAAATAATGAAACAAAATAAAAAACAATTATTGCAAAACAACACATTTAATTTTTAAATTTTCAGGGCCCCTGCCTCTTTCACCATCGTCGAATAAATCGTATCTTCGAATACCTATATCGTTTGCGTAATGGTGCCTAAAAATTTTACAATTGACAATTTTTTTATCACACATTATTATTACTTTAAATGAAATGAGATGTAAAATAATGAGACCGGTATGTTTATTTTTCCAAAAAATGGAAGTTTCATGCACAATTTTCAATTTCAATTAACGTTATTTTAACGACAATTGGGCAGATTTGGACGATCATTCAACTATCTGCCAACAAGTTACTTGCAACTACTTTTTTTATTAGGATACTGGTAAAAGATTAATCAAAAAGTAACAAATTATTATTTTACAAGACGATTGTGAAAGAGGCCCTCATACTTATGAACAAAAAAATCCCAATTTATTTTTCTTAAAAAACGTAGTACATATACTTAATGTGGCCTAAAAAAGGGAAGACGTGTAGTAAGTAACAAAATTTATTTTCAGCTCTGTTACATAGTACACAATGAAAATTTCTGTTTTCAATTTTGTTGAAATATTTGATATACTCTTCGTAACGTACACTGGATAGCAACTGACAAAACATTTTTATTAACATTTATTTGGCGAATTAGTTTTTATATTGTCTTATAACTAAAGGTGCAATGTAGGTTGTATTTAGGTATATGTATATCAAGGAGATAGATACAAAAATAGACACGTTTCAAATGTTATTTTTCCACACTTTTTAAATTAATTAAATGTTATTTTAGTTACTTTATTTGTAAGGTACACTAACGATTAAAAAGTATTTAACAATATGAACGTCTTAGTGATTCGTGAGTTTATTTCCGTCAGTTGCATCGCGCACGTTATTTATATAGAATTTAACAGATATTTTGCTCTTGTGAATAAAGATTTGTATAATTTATGTGGCTTAGTCGGTAAATGAACAATGGTAAACTCATCTAATTCCATGACATTTTTAGTGTGAACCATTCAATGTTGAGATTCTCTATTAATAAAATAGAGAGCGTCAAAGTCGAATGCTTCCAAATTAAAAATGTCATGGAATTATATGAGGTTACTATACACAAACGCAAACCCGATGTTATTGGTTATTTGACTTTGAAATATATTTTCCAAATATTTATTCCGTCTTCATTCACCGACGATAGATGTACGCAAGAGGTATGAATTTTATATTCCACTTCTGTCTTATGTTTTATTTCTCCGCAGGTTTATAACACAAAACCGGATTCTAGCGGTCAAGCAAATGTAACTACTTATTTTGATTGCTCAGCTGAACGAATCACTATCAGTTAGATCACTCGATCTTGATCATTGCTCACTTTTGATCACAGACCCAAGAGGCGTAGACACGAACGTTTCTAGATCAGTCACGCTTGAAAGCTTAATTATTTAGTGATTCGGTATTGAGTACATTGCATGAGTAATGTATCGTTACAGAACGTAAATAGACGTCAAATCTATACTGGGACCTTGCATACTGATATCAGATACTCTACGACATTTACCACTGTACTTTTTTGAAAAATTAATCATAAATATAATGGCAGTTCAATATTTTTTCTTATTTTTTACTGATTGATTTTTTTTATTGGAAGTTTTTCAGTTTTACAACAGCCTTAATTTTTTTATGAATAAATATTATTCAGAATAATAGATAGCGTTAAATTTTCTTTTATTTTATATTTTTTTGAAAATGATGACTAAAATCAAAGTGGTAATTAATACAACGAAATTAACTTTGAATTATAGGCCCAGACGTTCAAAATTCAAAATTTTAATGAAAAAAATAAAAGATCGTTTTCAATTCGGCGGTATTGGCAGGATTTACACGTCTAAAATAATTAATAAAAAATAACAGTTATCACTCACAGATTCATTCCAACAACATTACACCACATTTGAGACTCACAAGTTTTTGCTTTTGTAGAATGCTAATTCAAAGTATTTAGTATTTAATATTATCCTTTGACCAAACACAACAGAACGACAAATTCGTATTTCTCATAATAAGTTACATCACTATTTTACCATTTTTACTTCACACTGTGTAACAGCTTTTAGTACACCCTGTACATGTACGTAGATCGCTTAAGTATTTGAAACCTACTGCATGATTTTATACTGTATTTAAATCATCTAATGATTGTTTATCCAAATATTTTAATATCCAATTACTGAAGAGAGTAAAAAAATATATTTAAAAAATATTTGGATAAAAAAACTTAACTTTAAAACTAGAATTAGAATTGAATATATAAATGTATTAGTTTATTTATATCAATACGATATTAGTAACGTTTTAAGGAATAAATACTGAAAGTCGATTTACTTCCTAACCTATTAGTAAAATGTTGAATCCGATACCTCGTATTGAATAAGAAGTAAGAACTTAAGTTGTTGCAAATATTCTATTTCTTATACTGTATATAAATAAATATATTATAATTATAATAAAATATATTATAAATATACTATAAATTGAAAATACGCAAAATAAGTGCTATATTTTCAAACTTTTAATAAAATATTAGATATCAAATTTCATTGGACTGAAAATTAAATATTGATTATATTATCAATGGCCATTAAAACCATGCCTAGACATAAAAACATTATTATACAATAACAATGGAGTATTACAATATACATACTATATTCGTGAACAGTCCTCAATGCTAAGTGGTCATCGTCACCCTGGGATATCAGTAACACCCAAGACGCGACGTGAGCAAAATCAAAAATGTCCGATTTTGTAGCAGTGTGACCGAAACACCTAAAAACATTCCATGGCTAACTGGCACTTTTGACAGTAGTTTGACAGTTGGTTTGACAGATAGCTAGTCGGGTAAAATCTCCAATTCTCCACCACTATACATGAGTGCATACAAATTGGCATCCGTCCTACCTTTCTCCCTCCCCCAAATACCCATGCATGAGTACTGTCAATAAACTCGGAGATAGCAGACCAATGATCTCCAAAAGTCCCCCCATTCAGTAAGCTGGGACCCTCACGTCATTTATTTATGCAGGCGTTCGCGTGGTTCTCTGAACTGCTGGTGGAACATGCCGAGATCTTCTGGGCACTGTTCGCGGTCGACATGGACAGGGTACTGACGGAACAGCCCCCTGACACATGGGACTCCTTCCCGCTGTTTCAGATCTTGAACGATTACTTGAGGACTGATGGTAAGGGACTGTGTAGTTTTTTAAGTTACTTTTGCACTTTAATTCGATATGGATTTGAAGACGTTGAAACCGCTAAGATATCACTTTTGAAAGCTAGTCTCCCAAGCACGGGAATCGCAGTTCAAACTTTCAGCACCTATAATTTTCAAAAAGTGAAGAAAAATATCGAAATGGTAGCCGAACCTGACAATTCTCCATAATGATCAGCGATCCCTACAGTCTGGTAACCTTCAATTGACTAGCATGATAAACTGTAACCGGTCGCTTCACATTGTGAGAAGAGACCTAAACCCAGCAGCAGAACAATTACGGGTGACGATGATGGTGATACTTTGTTACAGAGAACCTCAAAGGTGGCAGATTCCACGAACACCTCAGAGAGACGTTCGCGCCTCTCGTGGTCCGATACGTGGACCTCATGGAGTCGTCCATCTCACAGTCACTCCACAAGGGCTTTGAGAAGGAGAAATGGGAGATCAAGGGGTAAATATTTCTTTTCTTGTCTTTTGGTTGTTTTCTGATGGTAATTCGTTGTCTTCAACCACGTACACCAAAAGTATTCCGTGTAAGTGATGCATTGTTGATCAAATCAAGCAATTTACGCCAACAGTGATATATATCAATGTTTTGCAAAAACAGTAATGAGGTATAGAAGCAAGAGATCTCCAAGCAAGTAATTGCTCCAGATTGATCAATTCTTGGTGCCAATAATTGAGCAATAATTTGCTCCCGTGTAAACGCACCATTGGCACCATTTTTTCTTCCTGAACCTTTTACTTCTCATTCCCAGCAACGGGTGCGCGACCAGCGAGGAGTTGTTCTGGAAGCTGGACGCGCTGCAGTGCTTCATTCGCGACCTGCACTGGCCGGAGCCGGAGTTCCGGCAGCAGCTGGAGCAGCGCCTCAAGCTCATGGCCACCGACATGATGGAGACCTGCATCCAGAAGACCGAGTCGTCGTTCCAGGTGAGTGATTGGCTCCAGTTTCCAGTCCATTTTTTTGCAGTCATGGGCAAGGAACTTGGCAAGACGTAGAAATAGACATGAGATGCGCAGAAGTCGTTTTGCTCTGCTTTTTGTTCTGCGCATCGAACAGTCTCTTTCAGACTCTTGCCAAGTTACGAGTTAAGTACTATACAATCGTTTTTAGAAGGAGCAGTTCCCACGGAAAACCTAATTAAACCCCCACCATCCCCCGGGCCAAAAGCTGGCTACGCCTTTGTATAAAAATAAGTACATAAAATAAAATAAAAAAATGGCGTTTGTTACAAAGTCTTATGATCTGTATATTAATTACCCTGTTCCCACTGCAGTCGTGGCTGAAGAAGAGCGTGACGTTCATGTCGACGGACTACATCCTGCCGGCGGAGACGTGCGCCATGGTCAACGTGGCGCTCGACGCCAAGAACCAGGCGCTCAAGCTGTGCACCGTGGATGGTGTTGATATTGTGAGTTGGTTTTGCTATCTGGCTCATAAATTATATAGAAAGAGTAGAAAAAATTTGAGGTGTGACTGAAAAATGTAGTGTCAGTGAGTAAAAGAATTTGACCCCTAACCCCTCACTTTGTGAGAGGAGACCTGAGTCCGTGGGACAACTATGGGTTGTACGAGTAATTAGAGTCAGGACTGATGTCTATTGGAAAAGAATGGCTTCTATTGATTTCTATTGACTAAATGAGCTAGGCGCCCCTCGAAAGGCGCCCCTCCAAGACAGGCGCTCCAGCGCCCTGGGCGACCGCCTCACCGCGCCTTCCACGGCAAGTGCCCCTAAAAATTGGCATAATGATGTGCCACTAATGTCCTGGACATTTTGTGCTAGCGTTAAAAATGCACATAAGGGTTTGGGGCACTGAATGGCTTAAGCTTACGCCACTACGGTAATCTTGTCTTCCAGTACAACACCAAGATGGAGTCGCAGATCGACACGTGCCTGCAGGCGATGGCCACGGGCATGACAACACGTTTGTCCGCGGTGCTCGAGGCCACGCTCGCCAAGATCGCGCGCTTCGATGAGGGCAGGTTGGTAGCTTTACGGGGGACAGGGGGTGCAGCTTGCCCCCCTATCCCCCCGCGGATTTTTTTTTCCGTATCCTCCTACTGTTGTTAAAGTTCCTATTTATATTACTGTGGTTTTGCTTCCAGTGCTGGAAAATATCTGACAAAAATAAAAAATAGTCACTTAATTACAGTCATTATTATTGTAATTTAACAATTGGTGTGTTTGGATGTTCCTTAATTTTGAAAAATATATGATTCTTTTTCATTTGAAAATAAGCACTATTAACCACATATTACAAGTTATTATTATAAAAAACTATCTTTTGCAGCTTAATCGGTTCGATCCTGACGATCGCCAACGTGTCGGGCTCGGGCAAAGATATCGGGCAGGGCTACGTCAACTTCATGAGGAACTCCATGGATCAGATCAGATCGAAGGTCAGTAATTATTTAATCTACCAGTTCGCAAATACTTGTAAACTTTCAATATTTTCGAAGTTATACCTAATTATCTACTTACTTGGGAAAAGTTTCGGAATGGTTTTAAAGATTGTTATGAATAGATTTTAGATTTAATGTTAAAGAGTTCTCAGAACGTGGAAAAAGCCCGCTACGACTTGACTGGATTTCGGGATTTTATGGGCTGTATCCGTGCAGGGTTTTTGAGGTTTTTTGGGGATAAACCCCGTCTCACCCTCCAAACTGAAAATGAAAAAAAAAATATGAAAATGATTTATTTGGCATTCAAAATAAAACAATCACCCAGTGTTTCTAGCTCACACACTTGGATTCCCTATTTTGTGGGAAACTAGGATTCACTCTCTCGTTACAGTTATACAAAAGTTAACAAAAAATAACATAACATGGTATTTACTATAATTATGTGGACGTGTATGTGTGGTATGTAAGAGCCTTCTAGGATTACTAAATTGATAAATATGATGATATAGATACGCCCGTGGGTATTAAATTATTAATATCTAACTATAGCAACACTGTGACAGGTGACCGACGAGCTGTGGATCCTGCAGCTGTTCGAGCAGTGGTACAGCATCCAGGTCAATATGGTGTCCACGTGGCTGGGCGAGCGGCCCGCGCTGCACCCGCAGCAGGTCGCCTGCCTCTCCATCGTCATGAAGGTACCAAACTCAAAAGGCTATTTTCACAGCTGTACAGGTGATCAATACGGGGATGTTAACTCACTTGATTGGTGATATAGCCCGCTGAGCAAAATAAATGATTTTTCTTCCACACCCTCCCTTAAATCACAAACGAGGCGTAGTCATAGGCCCATAGGAAGCTTCATTCACAGCTTGCAAGTGAGTGACAAAGGATTTTAAAAATCGAACAACAGTGATTTTTAAAAGTCCAATCGAGGACACTATTCCATTACATTTCAATAATGTTTCTGCATTATAAAACTAGATGGCGTTACTAATACCAAGGACTTTATATTTATGGACTGTGCACGGAAGAAATTTATACGTTCTAAATTGAATTCTTACTCGTTGCAATAAGGTTCAAAACCATTCGATAGTGAGCAGATTCAAAAT
>DWKA01000856.1:0-14306 GCA_018249155.1 Panoquina ocola ocola
GGCTGTGCGTTGATAGATCACTATGTCAGTCAGTCAGTCAGTCAGTCACCTTTGAGTTTTATATATTTAGATGTATTAATTCTTACCGCGTAATAACGCGCCTCATATTGTTTGTAATCTTGATGAAAATGACGGTTTATTTTTGTTCGATAGACTTTAATGAGAATTGACTTTGTTACAAGTACAATGATTTGCATTGAGAGCGTGGGTGGGAAGCGAACAGAATGAATTTTTAAAGATGGCCGCGCGTAACCGACTCGTCGTTTTGCCCGCGCGACCCAATGTTGCCATAAAAAATATTCCGTGCATAGACACGTATTATAAGTAATATAAATCTGTAAACTTACAGTATTTTTCAAGACAGTGTTATGAGACGAAAATGCCGGTGTACGTGTTTAGGTTACTTTAATAATTTACCAAAAATACGGTCTCAATTGGCCATATTTATTGCCCTAAGGATTATTTGAACTTTATATAAGCATAATTTAAACTATTAAGGGTAAGATGCCCGTGGATTATCCACATAAGGAAATAAAGTTTTAATAATCACTCCATTACTGTTTGAAGCCAGAAGAAAACTGAAAACCCCTACGCTCCCGTCAAACTGACATTCCCATACTTCAAAGTGCATCCGGAAGGAACTGTTGTTAAAGAAGTTTAAATTGTTTAAGTATAAATCGTTAAAAATAAATACAGCATCGGATGGAGTTGGCTTCACATTGTCTATGAAATGTTTCAGGAAAATTTCAACAACTAGTCTCTATACTTAGTTCGTGGGAAGACAAACATACATGGGATTGAGTTTCCCGCCGCATTTACTGTTCGCAGACAGTGAAAACAGTTCCTTTCTCTGCTGACGTAATGGAACCAAATTGTTTAGAACCTTTTGAAGCCAATTCTTTTTTCTGTTTCAACACCGTTGTCACGCTTTTTGCAACCGCGTGATTAGCGTGATTATTTGTCTATTTCTAGCGTCAATCTATCTCTTTCCGATTGGCGTTTAATTGAGTCTTAGTATACTTTTCGATATTTTATGCGGATCGCGCGGCGCCTCGATAAGCTTTGGTCTGGTGAGCACGACGCACAACGCTGCGGTACGCGGTATGCGATGCCGTCACTCAATCATATGGAAAACGTCGACAGTGACAATTCGCCGCTGACGCAGACTGCGCCGGAACAAGAGAACATTGTCGACGTTTTTCATATGATTCAGTGTCCGGCATCGCATACCGCGTACCACAGCGTTGTGCGTCGTGATCACCAGACCAAAGCATAAGGCTGCCGCGCGAGGCTGCTCGGCCTGTCCGAACGCAGCTTATACCGAACTTTAATTGTATGGAAAAACGGCATTCCACCTATTATAGCGAAGCAATCGGTATAACTAACGATTGTGTAATGGAGCAATAAACCTCAGCTATGATGTATGGCGCGCACCTGCCTTTATAACTTACGATCTGCGTCGTTGAAGGAGATCGTAGGTCGTGTCGATTGTCGTGGATAATGTTATCGAAGGTTTAAAACATTTATGATAGCAGACACACAAACACTAACTATAAATATATCGGATTCACGCGATTGTTGATATTTTATGATATTTCGAATCACTTACATCTTAGTCGCGATAAGTCCAAGAATGAGGGTAGAAAGCTGAAATTAGTATACGTCTGATCAATTTTCAGGTCTAAAACCCAATAAAATGACAGATTGATAGTAAGTGAATAGTCACATCCTTTACAACATTTCACATCAAATCTGCATCCTAAAACGGGTCGCAGTATAGTAAAGTGCACTTGAGTACTAAATAACTTCATAAAGGTACGCCGGGCCGTTTGCAAATGGTATTTTATCAATCGTATACGTATCGCAAGCTGCCATTATTGATGGTACGCGTCGCACACGGATGGTGTCGATATGCGAACGTTTATATCTTCCTGCATTAAATGAATTACAATTCTGCACAAATCTAATAGTACTGAAGCATCGTTCTTGGAGTCACATGACTTTAATCTACTAACTAACGTCTTATTTTCAGAACCATAAGTTTTCATGAAGTTTAGTGGGAATAAACAGTGAGCCTCGGAAAAGGCTTATTAACATACAAAAATCTTTAAAACACCTGATAAAATGAGAACGTATTATTTCAAGCTTCGTTAGTATTTTTTAATACGATCAAATTGACCGAATCGAAGATATATTAGACACAAGTAAATATACCAACGAAAAAAAATGGCATACATTTATCATTACACAAGTACCAGTGATTCACAATAATACTCGTATTCTGTACCTATTCTCTTCACACGATATCTTAAAGAAAGTATTAGCAAACACGCGCCACCTGTTGCATACCCGGACGTCCACTTCGAGACGAAACGTATCCGACGCGGCAAAGAATGCAGCTTACATACACAAAAATATCTGATGTACGACCGTTACACAGATACTATCAATATTGTCGTGCCAAAATATTAGATGGTCCGAAGCGCTTGAAATTTGCTATTCCAGTGGAAATTTCGAAATTTTTTATTGATAATACCAAAGAACAATGACTACTTTTATTATTAGATAAACGAAGATCGAGCAGTCGTATCATTTGTTGGTAGATGGTCATTATCTCCCATGGAGGTCAAAAGCACGACTTGTTTGACAACAAAGTCGAACAAGAGTGCTAGCCGTAAAACTTCAGAGACTATTAGAATTACCAACAACAATATCAATGACTCAATAATATTGATAATAATTTTATTATACGAGTATTCCTCACAGAAATCCCAATGAAAATAGGAGCGAAAAGACGTCGCTCGATAATACATCAAATGGAGTAACAGTGAGATACACTCGTCATACTATAAGATCACGCTATAAGGTTTTTTGGGTTTCCAAAATTTTACCCTGAAAATGAACATCGTGAAAACAATACAAAACAACCACAACCGCTCCTTGCAAGACCAGAACAAGTACTATTTATTTATTTTATTGAACCGGCGGCTACCGCACTACGGTCTCACGACTCAATCTAATAAATAGCGGCAGTATTCCTGTATTAGCTAGATCCACTCCACCACTGAGATATCCGGTAGCTGTGAGCTGCCAACCAACGGTAATAGGAGTTATTGAGTTTGCGTGCGAAAGTGTATATCTCCCATCTAAATATGTTTTATTGTTATCATACGCAACACAGGTAATTTATTAAATGTAATGGCTGGCACGTAACAGGTTGGGCTGTAAATATTATTTTACGGATAACTGTGAGCTATAACTGTTCTCTGTGGTAGTTACTCACCTTTGCCTAGTATTCGTTTGATAATTAATAAAAAGCTGCGTTGTACCGGGTCTATCCTGGAGTTATGGAAGATTTTAATAAAATGCGATTCATGATACAAATTATACAAAACTAAGAGCTATTTCACCATCGTCGAATAAAATCCCGAGACTGATGGTCGAACTAACGCGAATTACCCTTAACAAACACAAACTAAACGAAGAGATCTTCGATCAACAATAGCAATGGATAACGGGACACATACAAAATTGAAGCTAAATACTGTCTGCATAAATATACTGAGACAAAAATCAAGTCAATTCAAAAGAAAAAACCGTACGTACCGTAATGAGAAAAAATAAAGAACTTTTTCTCATAACAAAAGTATCAGCTCAACTTTGAAGTGAGCTGTTATGTCAAGACGGTTTTTTTCCTTGACCCGATATCTACCTTGGTATTGTTGATCGAAGGAAGAGATGTACTTCTTTATTTAGCAATCAGTCTATTCAATATTTTACTCGATTACTTTGATTTGTAGCACGAGTTCACAGAATACGAATTGGCGACGAAGGTCGTATGCCTAGCCCACTGGACTATCACTACTGCGTTTGTGTTTCCCACGCTCGTACGCAGTATATTCTCATCTGCTGAATCTGTGTTGCAAATTACCTGTGCTCCTTAGTTCTCTTGAATATATTAACTTTAGGCCCGTTCGTTGGTGTTCGATAATTCTACTAGCACGTGTTGTATTAATCAACTAGTAGATAACTAGGGACCATATTATTAAAATTAATTTTATATGTAAAAAGGAGGTGTGCTCATTAAATTACATAATTATCCAGAGCAAACTCTACGAGCAACAAAGCAGATTTTGCAAGCAGAGCCAGATTTTACTTAATTTTCTAAAACGTAGCTGCAAGCAGTAACTTGTCTATTAAAATTGAACTGCATGAATAAGTTACTAGCATGCCTGCCTTCACTTCTCTTCGGGAACAACTGTACCTTTTGCACAAATTTAAAAATGGGTACCTCTATGCTGTAGCAAAACGTATAATCAAGCAAGTTATATTCTCAAATCCACAACGTACAGAACAAGTGCTCTTTCAGTTTAATTATATAAGAACAATAACTAATCCATCAGAAACAATCACCACAACAGTATACATAAGAGCTCTTGAGAGCAAACGAGTAGAAAGTGTTGGAGTAACGACAGCACGTCACGCCACTGAAGACAATGTGGGCACAACAATCGGATATTAATTTAGAGGCAGCCGGAGGCGCGGTCACGACAGCCACTCGAGGCAGCAATCTGGACAATTGAGTCCCGCACGCCGTTATGTGGAACAGTAGTGACGATCACACTTGGATCTCAGAAGCAGCTTCTAGAAACTCGGTCAAAGATGCTGATTATGTTATAGAGAAAGAAATGGAAACTTCCATTAGCCTTAGAAGCCCGAGGAGATGTGATCGTCTTGCCATAATTATACTGCTTAGCAAATAACCTAACGTTGATTAGTTCATTTGCGTCAAATTAGTACATGTTAATACTATTGATTATGTAATCTTGAAGGCACGTTAATAAATAAAGAAGACTTTAAAGGTAGATCTATCGAAGTGTCAAAACAATATTTAAAATATTATATTGTTATATCTAAAAGAATATGATAAAATTATTTATTTCGAAGACTTTCAATAAAACTAACAATAGCGAAGATCCACGAACAAAGCAATCTATCGATAAAATACATCACAAAATATGAACAATACTCGTCCCACATTACTGGTACATAAACGCGTCGCGTTTGCCCTGGTTTATGGGCGGAACGAGACTCACGATGGCAATTTCGTAGGACATTTACCGGAGAGGACGATTTGCTAAGGGCTCAGGGCGGTGAGTGATCGCTCGACAGTTCGAGGAAGGCTGATGTGTCACTTAGAAAATTTACGAACAGCAATATCGGTATACTCACAGCTAAAAAACTTCGTATCTATATAGTACACATATAATTCAAAAAGAAATTAAACAAATGGATATTAACATACATTATAAGCAAATAATTATACTGGTAACACTGAAAATAGAACACCCGCGTTAATTAATTCTACTGTGAACGATTCCCAAGAATTAATACTTAATTGAAATTAAATATTAAGGTGCTAAACTAAGATCCTAATAAACGTTAATGTTTATTACTAAAAACATGATAAATCGTCTAGCCACTAGGGCGTGCCAAGTTTAAAATAATGATTTCTTAATTGTACGCATACGGCATACCATTATGCGTACGGGCATCGAAATTGCTATCTTATAACCAATTATCTTACTCCAATCGGATACACCGATAATACGTTCGTCTATAATTACAGCTATTTCTCTGAACATTATTCATTACGACACCCAAACAACAGTAACTGCGAATAGCAATTCCCAAGTCATTATTTTACCAGCTTTACGGGACGTTTCCTACCAAAACGACGTCACTTCTGAATGTCAATAGAAGGATAATGAATCTATTTACATAATGAGCATTACAACGAAATCCAAAACTAACTTTATATTCTAATGAGCTTTTCATTTAAATGCAGGTGTATGCATAAATTTGTAAGATTCCGTCGCAGCGGTCTATGAAGGTTGTCATGATGGTGATTGTTTCCTTTTTGTGACAACTTTGAACCGCAACCGAAAAAATGTACGATTCGATTACTGTTTCCATGAATAAACAATCGATTGGCAATCGGAATGAACAAACAGAGCTAATAAAACCTAATACAGTAGGTATACATAGGGAAATAAACAATCCCACAATACAAACTGAGCACACCGCGTTACCGCAAATTCGCTGCAAGCAAGTTTATGCACGCGCATTCGCTGTACTATAATTACGCTCTATCAATGCGGTACTGGCTTATTGAAAGCCTGGTTGAGGGGCGGGGGATATTAAGATGATGGCCGGCTTGTAATTTGATGGATTAAGGAACACACCCGCGGGCATAACAACATGTAATGACGAACACCTAAAAACTTCTTGATCGTACCGCTATTGTGATCCGGTTGAAAGTATTGGCAGAATATGGTGAAGAAACGAAAACGAAATCAAAAGAAGGAATAAGTGGAAATTGATAGTAAATAAAATTGTAAGTCATGATCGTAAGATTCGTAAGTTATTTAAACTACCATTGTTTATGCATCTCTGCAGTTAGAGGCACATAAACAATTTTTGTTACCTTTAATTTCAAGGTAAGAAAAATTGTCCAAAAATCTCAGATTAAAGACGTTGATAACAAAAATGTGCACGTGGAATCAAACAATAAAAGGTGATGAATTCACGATGATTTAAATGACCGGTAATATAAACGTCTGTATTCACGGACAATCAATCTAATTACAACGTAATAAAAATATAATTAATTAGTGAACTAAATATATAACGAATAAATAAAAAAGGATTTGTCTAACTTTTAGCATGTTATTCCGTAGGACTCTCAATATCCTCATTAACAAAGTTAACTAGACATAACGTATTGAAGTAATTGTGATACAAGATAATTATCACTGTACGAATATAGGATATGTTGTACAGTAGATTTACTTTAAAATCAAATAGCCAGGCTAGCTTGTTGGGGCGTGCCGGTAAGCCAACGGTCGAGGCCCGTGAGAACCTAGATGAACTCAATGAACCAAATGTCAATACTATGTTTACTTAAGGGGCAATTAATGTTTGTGGTGATTCCTAGAGATAAGGAACTAGGAAAGTGAGAGTGCATTAGGGTTGTCGGTTTGTCGTTAACACCATTACCAGTATTGATAATAATTGTACAATAGAGGACGTATAAAATTTGATTAGGCACTAGTATACATAATAATATGTTTTTTTTAAGTTTCATTTTAATTTTACGTATAAATGAAATTAAAAATAGTAAGTGACTAATTAATTCACCTGCAAGCATATTTCAAGAAGTAAGTAATAATACAATCAAAACGAAATCACGTTCTAATTTTATCATTATATTTGATAAAGCTGAACGCGAAATAGCAGCACAAAATTTGCCATAACTCTCGTTACCGTGTGGTAGATGTATCGTAATTTTGAAATGAAATTTAGCAACAAGCAAACCAACCAATACCAATCATAAAGGCGGCCTGAATACAGATAAGGCAATGCAAGAGATATTATTGGCAGATAAAGAACCGCCGGCCCCCTCGGAAATAGCAAAATCTTGAATGCTTCGTACCGGCAGATAAATCAGCAATGACGCTAGGCACCGATTAAAATCCGTGTCGTCTGTGGAACATTCGAACAAGCGGTGTTTCGTGAGAACACGACCAGCGAATACTTAGCGGCGTTTAATATTCCTCTTTATGTCATTTGGTTTGCATTCAGATATTTCTTTTTCAAACGTCGACATGAACTTGTGTAGAAGTCTTGCTATTATTTTAACTTAGGTCAAATCTTGCAAAATTGTTTCTCAGATTCCGTGATTTTGTTATTATGGTATAAGTAATTATAGTAATGTTTGGTATAAACATATTTTTTGGGATAAGCATGGCAAACGAGCTTACATGGCACCAACCCCCATCGCCCATGGACACCTGCGACAAAATTAGAGGTGCGTGCAGGATTTGAACGAATGACCTCGAATTCGAGAGACCAACGTTCAAACCACTATGCTATCTCTGCCTAATGTCCCTATCCATCAACAATCCAAAAAGTATCCATCGAACTCCCATCAGAACCAAGCACGGGCAATTCACTTTCCCCGACGCATACCATCACGCGCCGTTCGATTACAATCGCAGAACATAAGTGTTATCTCCAATCGACAATTTCAGAACGATTTGCTATTTTCGTACTTCAGTTTCAAACTTACTAATTATACTACGTGTATTATACTTTATAATGTTAAACAGGCATTTTTTTTAATACTTCAATCTTCAATGATATGTTAGTGGATGACCTCAATCCCTACCTAAATGAAACTCAAATACTATAACTTTTTAAAATCTTTGTTTACTCTTAAAATAAAGTTTATTATATACGAAGTATAAATTACTAAGACAGAATTTAAAAAAAAATCAAGAAGACACGTAAAGCATTAAAGAAGGAAAAAAATAAGATCATCGGAAAAAGTAAGTAGTGAATTTATATCAAAAATAAAATTAAAATAAAATTAAATATATTTTTTAAACAAAACAAACATATCCATAGTGCTACTGAATAACAATAATGAATATTCCATTACAAACATCAGTTATTTTTTCCTAACGTTAACTAGAAAACAATGGCACCTTGCACCGTGTCGTGTTTGTTGTTTCATCACAGAAACTTAAATAAATAACCCATGATTGGGTACAACTCCATAACAATAGTCAATCAGCATACAACGCTACACGGCTCATAATCACGTACAAGTCCTGTTATTTTTCTTTAAGTCTCTATTTCACTTGTAACGTTTGATAGTTTGTTAGCATGTTTGTTCGGGTCAAATCTTGCAATTGAATTAGAATTACTGTTAAGGTGGTAAGCGGTACCACACCGCACTTTTTGTTGAACAACGCTTCTTCAAACTTCCACAGTGTTAGTGGACAACATCCTTTAAGAAACAGTCATTTGTTGTTAGTATATGTTGTCGTGTTATGTACTTTATGTTATAGGCGGTATAGATGCGCAATCATCAAACAAATAATAACAAGCATTTCTTCAGTTTTTTTTTCCTATTAATTTATTATTTGCCTAAAACATCGTAATCTTACACATATCGTTAGAAAATGACATCGATTTTGAACTGAAAACAATGTAAATTTCTTCATAAAATCTACAAAACGTACCGCACTGGCCAGCATAAATTTAATAGTCAAATAGGTGGCAGGAATAAACTTACAAACCAAACTTAGTCGTAAAATACTATCCGAATGCAGTTTGCCAATCATAAAATTTGCAGGCCTAGTTCGTTACTTGAGGAATTTATAATTCTTAAGATCTAATTATTCATATACAACTTTATTTGACGCTGTATGAATAATTAGATCCTGTTACATCATCGAGTGACCACAGACTAGCTTTATTCGTTTCCAATCGAAGGTTAGATTCGGTTATTGTGATATGACACTGCGTCCCAGTCCTCAACTCTATATCTATAGTACGTATAATTCGCGAAGAGTGTACTTTTCTTCTCTTCTTAAGAATAGTGCAGGCAATTTAGCGCTGAGATATTTTAATTATATAGAGTAAAGTAGAATAATTCTTTGGGTATTGTCTGCTAGTCAACCTCAGGATCAGGAAGAATAGAAAAAGCAAGTTAAGACAGTGATATTCAGGATAGTAAATAGCATTTAAAGACTTACAACGTTAAACCTGTCCACGACAATATAAATTATGGTCCAACTTCGAGCCAGTCATCTAGTAGCAATACATCTGCGATCGAGTAGAAAATCTAAATGTTCTCATAACTTGCAATATAATTTTGTAAGTCGTAATAATCAATAGTTTCAAGCCAATGCAATCACTGCCTAAGTGCAACTAAAGACTTTATGAAATCTCAATACCATAATTATAATTTACAACCACGTGAAAGGTATAGAGCCAAATGAGGCGGCATCAAAGTCCGCCATTTTCTTAAGACCTTCCCGGAATGGATAATCATTGAGCAAATCTACCCGGGCTATTAAAACGTTAGTTAGAATAGCTTGTCATCACTGTAAACCGAAAACAATTAAGGCACTTGACAAACCTTCGAACCTACATTCGATCGTAAAACATATAAATGAAGATTATGAAGATAAAAATAAGAATGTAATGCATATAAATAAACAACTTAATAATATTGTAAAAGATATGAGCAATAGAAAATCTAAGAAGTACTGACCGGCGTCGTACGGTTACACTCCGTTATATCATTAAAGGTCGGACTAATAAAATCGGTGCTAATTGGACTGACACCGCTGACCGGACGCTTCTGACACAATAATAGGATACATTCAACGAGAGCATTAGATATGTAGATGTTAGTCAAATTAGGAAGTCGTCAGCTGAACACGTCATAAAACATAATGAAGTTAAAAGCACACCTTAAATTGAGGCAGCTCAGACTTAAATTAACGTTGCCTTAGATAACCTATGACTGATTGGGATCGATGTAATTATTGAGGTAAAAGGGTCCATAGACCCATTCGCTTATTGCTAAACCAATGGACCCGGTCTATTGGAGTTTAAGGGTCAAATGCTTCTTTATGATGGTAAGGATTTTTATTTCTCTCATTATACTATACCTAATGAATAAATAACACTATACAGTGTACACACCCTGTATTGTTGTTGATATGGACTACATAAAAAACAGTCCAAAAACTTCGCTAGTAAAGTTAGTCTGTAATGAACCTTAAGCAAAGTTTACCGGTAAATCGTCTCATTATTTCCCCGCATTGTGCCGTATAGGTTTAGCCTAGACACATTGGATAGAAGATGAGTTCCAGCGATACCTTAATTGACGAGAGCCAGTGTACCCGAAACCTTAGAGCGCTGCATAATAATGGAGAATAATTCCTTATCGGGAGCTTCCCGTTAAAGCGAAGACTTCGACGAGAATTAATTTATAGGAAATATGAGCGTTTATAGAAGAATAACACGGAAAATGGAAGCTTGTGGTTGAAAATTTGAGATCGCTTGATAACATACGTTGTGTAATTATTCTGAAATATATAAGAAATTCGAAGTCACAGAGTTTGCAACTTTAGTATTTCATATTTGTTCTAAGTCCACATGTAGAATACCACCTCTCTGTTCTTACAAGAAAGGATCACACATTTAAAAAAGATCGAATACATACTTACCTATACTCGTATAGGTAGGCTTAAAAAGCACAACAGGAACGTGTTTTGGCTTTTTTAATTATTTTTTTTGGTCAAATCATTAACATTCAAATTTTACACATCGTTTAAGCAATAAATACCTTAGTTTCGAAAACAATGCTTTTTTATGATAATTCTGACATTATGTATTAAACTGAGCTTTTATCAAGTTTTTACAGAAGTTTCAAATAAAATAAATATTCGAAATTTGTTTTTCCAAACACTTATCGAACATGAACAATTACATACAATTCCCTTAAACTGCTTACTACCTTAACTTCGTAACTTAACTTAAGAACTTAAACTGCCTACTTCCTCAGGATCCCAGCCAGCGCTGTCGTCGCCTTAAACCCGCCAAGGCACGTTAATGGCGACCTCACAATACTTTAATTAAATCGTCGTCAGCATCGGGCCGCTCGTGCATCTCGCCGGAGTAATGAATGCGGCTTGCCCAATTGTTCACAATGGGCCTTTCCATATGGAGTGGCAACGGCGGTCATTACGAATTGCTATTACCGTAGTGGAAACAAATAAGTATGTCAACTCGGGCTCCGAACGACCGATAATAGCCTTTAAGCGCGTAGGGTCATCGCTTAGAATGAAAAAAATATCTAACAAATACGCAGTGAACTTAAGTACAGGCACAAATTATTACGAGCGGCAGCGCATTAGCAGAGCGTGCTACGACCGACACACCTTTAGCATCGATAAATTTTGTCCTTGTGTGCGTGCGACGACGCATACGTACGGGCGCGCTCACATACAAACCGCGAGCAGTGGGTACGTTTAAAGACTATCCTACTAATTTACTTTTACTATGCTATTAGCCAGTACAGTTATTGCAGCATTTGAATTATAGGACGTTGAATAGCTTCTGAACTGTACGATCCTAATGAGAATTCGAAACAATCGGACAATACGGAGACATTGGGAGCCCGACAACAGCTCGTGTCTTCCTCCTTTCTAAGTCAATTGTAAAAGGTTCTCTTGTTTATGACAAGCGATGTTACGTGGTGCATTGTTGGCTTTAGACGCCAAACTGCGCG
The DNA here is from genome assembly GCA_018249155.1 of Panoquina ocola ocola. Classification (NCBI taxonomy): domain Eukaryota; kingdom Metazoa; phylum Arthropoda; class Insecta; order Lepidoptera; family Hesperiidae; genus Panoquina; species Panoquina ocola. The sequence continues at coordinate 12,155 of DWKA01000856.1, forward strand.
TGCGTTAGACATCAGAACATGTCAATTAAAGAGTATTTAACAAACCAAGTTAAATTGGACTCGCGTGTGACAAAAAATTCTGTACTGTCAATATCTTCCAATGTCTCATGTATGTTTGGATTTTGATAGATTTTCTATTCTGTCACACACACATTTTAAAAATCTACACAATTAAAAATTAATACATCTTTTCTCATAACTAGCGATTTTTCTTTGATGTATTTAAAACCCAACAACAACCGCTTAACTTCGGTATTCGGTGAAAATTAGATGTAATGGTGCGACCCGAACCCAGTGCAGTCATTAAGCAAATACGGGTTACGCTTAAACACAAGACATTTAAATAATAAATAATTAGAGCGATATACATAAACCTTTACCTTAGTTACGTGTCGGTTCAAGACGCTTGCGCTCATAATTGCTCTATAATCCACTGTCAGGTACATTCAACGAAACAAGTGCTATTAAAATTAATGACTTTATTTATGAAATTCTAGAATTTAGAATGCCTAACATTTGGTCTCATTTTTTCACCCTTAACGTCTAAGACTATTAGACATAGCAAAAATAATATGTCTACTTAGGCACGACTATCAAACCATTGTCTATATTAGATTACACTTATGGACTTAATGGTGACATTTAATACGAGCGGGTTCAAAATTCCAGAACTTCGAAGGGAAATATTTACGTTACCTAACCTAACCTAACCGCTGAGCTACTCAAAACACTGTTACAAAGGTTAACAACCTTTCGTTTTTTTCATCGATCACAGCCATGATTAATGATCAGAGATTTCTTGTTAACCACACACACAACGCGTTATTTTTTCCTCTAACATAACCGGTAACAATTTCCAACACGACTGTACAGTACAGAGTACTGCAGTACGCATATTAAATCAAGTGCAATTTCTGAGCTATGCAAATAACTTCGCACACAATAGTGCCGCGGGTATTTAGACCTATATCTCTACCTACTCTGTGGGTAGTTATTACCGACACGTGTCAAGTAATCGCTGTCAGCATTCATTGAGCGATTTGCGGTCGCCACAGATTAGCCGAGCGGTGTTGATATCTGAATATAATTCAGTTCTCAGAAATGGTGTTACACAGGCCATAAAGACAGGGTATTATAGCTTACTAAGAAATATATTTTAATATCTAAAGATGCAAGCATATTTTAATTGCATTTGAGCATTAATTGGAAACGTTTATACGTACGACGTAATAAGTAACTAGTTGACCTGGCAGATGTTGTTCTATCGAAATTCAGTCTCCAAGTTTTAATAAATATATCCATTGCTTATTTTCTGAAATAAATCCTATTTAGAATAAATAAACATGACGAAATTATAAGGGATATAATAAATATTACTGAATGTTTCAACTTGCTCAAAGCGTTTGGGTATTCTCAGTTTCAACTGGTGTAATTTCCTATACACAATCAACAGTAAACTTTAAAAGCTTTTGCAGTTGAAGCCGCAATATAAAACTCCGGATGCAATTTAAATCGCCTACCCAGTAGCGATACAGAGCTAGAAACATGTAGAGCCGACAGAGCGAAATATAAATGGTGTAATGTTGTGTTGCGAGAATCGTTTCTTAGCTTGTCATCCGTAAAAATCTTTTTCACCCACTATGCCATTTTTTTACACGATAACCCGTAATAATAATAGGAAGGCATCAACAATTGGTACTGTTAAAAGGTATTTGTAGAAGCAAAGGTGTAGTTTGACTTTCTATAAGTGTATGTAAATTTCGAATAAAATTAATTTGAATTTATAGCCCATTAGAACATATTATTTATTATCTGCTACCTTGCCATTAATTATTATCAAAATATTAAGTTGTATGTACGCTTCCATGACACGTTTGGATTGAAACTCATTTGTCTACTGTTTACTTGAAGAACATAACAGAATCTTGGGCAAAATAGCCGAATTTTCTACCAGAAAGTGGAGTTATAGGTTATAGGTAGGGTTGCCAACATTTTTTCGTCAAAATATAGTATTTTTACGAAAAAGGCCATAAAAATATAGTACACCACAAAAAGAATATAGTACTTTAGTACGTAAATATAGTACTTTAGTAGGGACGGAGTAAAAAACAGATGGTACATTTTAAAATCATTTATTTTTATAAAAGCATAA
>DWKA01000857.1:0-14301 GCA_018249155.1 Panoquina ocola ocola
AAATGAAGGGTTATTTTAGTTTATGTCTACATAATAATATGTGGGTACAGTCAAGTATTTGAATAATAAGATGTCACTAGTGACTCTACATATTAAGCAATAACAGTAGGCAATCAAGGCCGTAGTTATTATAAGCTCCTTATTTTCCCTTAACTACATAGATCTTAGTACTCTACTATTTTTTATACACCTTTTTATAGCTGTTGTTTGGATTACGTTAGAATTAGATTATAGTATTGGAATTTCTAGAAAAATCGCTGTAAAATCCCACTACTTTTGATTGTTTCCATAATTTATACTAGGTATTCCTTTAATCTTAAGGAAGTAAGTAAATATCTACACCTAGGTACTTACAAAAAAATAGGACTACAAATGAAGAAAAAAATAGTACCTATAGAGTAATTCAAATATGGAACGGTAACACAGTAGGTAGAGTGGTACTCGTAGCGGTGAGTGTGAGTGAAGGCGTGAAACCGCGTAGTTACTGGTCATTAGGGCGCTTCACGCGGCCACATGGCTTCTCAAATTGGGCGAAACAAATTATTTATTTAAATGGAAATTATCGGCTTGCGACGTCCGTACAATTTTGACGCGCATGTGCGTTCAATATTCGACATGTGTGCTGTGGTGTGCGGAACTTTTGTTTTTTTCGGGACTCGAATCGTCACGGCCTTGTCACGCCCTATTGAATCACCTATTTTGATTTATGATACTGCAAGAGATTTTTTTATTTTTTTGTATTGTAGTAGTTTAACTGTCGCAGGACCTTTGACATTAATCAATTTTGAAAGTAGTTTTTAAAAACTGTTTTTCGGTCGGTCACCAAACGATTAATCCATGCTGAGGGCTTGAAAATAAGGTCTCTCTTTCTTGACGGCAAATTGATGATTGCCAGTGATGTCCTTGGTGTTCATAGACAAAACTGCCCGTTTGTCGGTTATTTACATACCAAAAAAACGTGAGTAATTTTCACCTATTATATTGATATGAAATAAATCAAATTACTATTAAAAATATACCTCGGTACTACCACACGGTCAGTGCTTGCTTGTTCAGCCTCACTGACAAGGCAAGAAAGGAATAATACAGCACTAATTAACACAAAAAAGATATCCGAGTTAAATTGCCTGAGACAAGAAACAAAAAATTCAAATACATTAATCATATAATGTTCAGTTTGTGATAATAAATAGTAAGCTGTATTGAACGTCTGTTTTCACTACTTGAGTGACTTGTGAATATAAAACCCGTTGTTAATAGAACATTTAATATCATTGTACAAATAAGACGGCTGGTTTTTATTCATACATATTAGGTACATTCAGTTATAAAAGTATCTAGTATTGAAGGCAACAGTATTAAGTCCAAAGTTTAATGTAAATTCTTAACCAAATATTAATTTCAACTTCGTAATTTTGTAATGTTATTTTAAGCCCTAAACATTTGTGAATACTAGATATCAGCAGTACCATTTTTGTTTTAAATGAGTTGAGAACCTTTGACTACCTTTCTATCTATATTATTATGATTTTATCGGGAGTACCTACAATCTGCATATTAAATTTTCGTTAGAGAAAGGGTTCATTATTTTCGACGAGGTCAATGATTCCTCACAAAGAACCACGGGATATTCAAAATCCATGTGCTTATAAATCTGATAATGTGCATTAAATTTTGATACGTCGACGAAATTGTGTGGTAATGTGTCGGACAGGCCGCGGCGCCCACTCTCCCGGAGCCCTAAGGCATACGAGTACTTCGTCGTATCGCTATTAAACTATATTCCACTACATCACGGTAATACTATAGTATTACTTATATATACTTATAGTAGTCACTATAGTGACTTTAGTATATTTTTACAGACTATAGTGCATTTTTATGTCGCCGTACATCGTATGCCAGTCGCAGCACTAAAAAAATTATGTTACAAAAAGTGAATGCTAAGGATTTTTCAGAAAGATTAAATTTATATCAAATTCGTCTATTCTTAAAGCGTTTTATAAAATCAAAGTCAAAGGAAATATTTTGTATATTTACAAAAATGATTCTGATTATAAAGGTTTTTTTTTTAGTCTAAGATATCACGTAACACGAACTGTGTATGACTTCCTTCATATCAATTGCTGATAATAGACACTTTGCTGGCATTCAGTAAATTAAATTATTTTAATTACAATACAATTTACTACACTATCATAAATTCCCTTTCTATGCAGACACAGTTTATTTAACACACGTAAAATCATCATCATTAATCGTATTTATTACACCTAATGTACCTACTATGTAGTTATTATTCGCGATGTACTAAACATTAGTCAAGTTTTTAGCGATTAGGTGAAGCATAAAATAAAGGAAGACAGTATAAATGACCATCATTTGCAATGGTCGCTGCTAATTGATATCGAACTTCCCTGATATGTAGCAATCCTTATTGTAGGGATATTAGTTCCGTTGCTTGCCTTCTTAGGCGCATCTATAGGAAGTGTAAATGACTGCATCAACTATTTCTTGCTAATTGATGTTAACATTAGATCGTAATAATAGAGATAGAAATTAATGGTTATTATATGTTTTAATAGTAAAGTTGCGATAATCGACAACGGGAGCGTTTCACACTTTGCTTCTAGTCGCGTGTGTGGAGGTCGCTTAATGTAGAAATAATGTCTTACCGTCATTATCCTCTACTTAATTCACCCCTATGGCGTTTTTTTTATTACGACACAAACCTACATCGAGGTGAATTAAATACACGATAAAATTGACACATTTATATATTTTGATGCTTTCTCTATAATATTCTATTATTTTTTAGTCGAATTCGTTCAATTTACTAGTGGTTACGAGTATATAATATGTAACAATAAAAGCGCTATTGTTGTCTGTATATTATTTTAATTAAAAGCCTTTTATGGCTTTATTATTTTACTTAGCAACTGCTGGTTTCTGGTCTCTGGCCTGGTCCACCTCGAAAGCGCGTTAAAAATATGGTTGACGTTTACCTACTGTTCAGATAAATTTAAATTTCGAAAAAATATTTTTTTGCTGTAAACCTCTCGAAAAGGATTAACGATTACTGTCTTACGATAACAATTGAGTACAACAGTTTAAGGTGATTTCGAAAGTGCACGTGCTTAACCCACATTTGTTTTTCACGCAACCTAGGTAGGTAGGTACCTACTTACCGACGTAACCTAAAATAGTCGATTTCCTGTAATCGACTTTCGGTCATTTGCAACAATGTATGTATCCATATTCGTAAGATTGAAAGTAATAACAAACATTATGACTTTTAGCCTATTGCTGGCAACTAATCTGAGGTTGATTAAAAAATAATTTAGAATTACCGTTAATCGAAGAACTATCACTACTTACTCGTACTACACTTCACTTTCAACTGACTTTGCCAGTAAAGCAACATGAGTTAATCTTAAATTTTACTCAGATTGTCAACTTCATTAAACTAGTCCCAGATAATTGTAGAAACGATCAATAACTTCCCCTCCCTAGTGTTGGATGGCAGGCGACAGAAACACAACCCTTGCTAATGTCCTCTACAGCAATTACCCGCCATAGATTATTTGGTAATTTGACGTCACCAAATAACCCAATTATTTGAGCTCGTTACTAAATATAATTACATAATATACTTAACCTAATTCATTATAATACATAATATATCATCCAAATGATGTATTTGTGGCATTGTACGCAGAACACTGACAAAATTCCTCCGCTAAACTAAGTCGTACTGCCAAACTAAGTCGTTACTTAATTTTGTGTATCTTATAAAAGGCGAAGGCGAATTTACTTAGGTTGATACACAACGACCTTGTACGTTATTTTAAGTTCGATCAATTGTGTATAATATCGCCTGTTACTTAACTAATCTAATCAAAACCATTTTAACTATAAAAATATTATCATTATTTTCATCCTCACCACAGTCACCACTCAACAACTTCTCATTCCCATAGTTATGAAGATCGATGTTTTGTTAGTTGCTAGCACAGGTTGATAGATATGTAGTTCCAGATCTTGTTCATAGATGGTGTTAAAACGTTATAACCCGAAATAACACATACCCGTAGGATACTTTTTATAGCGGTCAGATAAGCCACGCGGGCAGAGTCGCGGGCAGAAACTAGTCTGGAATATATTTAGCTGCATAGGATCATAATATTCTTTTATAATTTTACTATGTAGGTCCATATCTTTATCTATTACGTTAATTATTAAATACATTAACAAAAGCTCTTAATGTCGTTAAATTCAATCGATTTCATCATAATGTCTTGATTAAAGGGCGTGTTGTTATCCTTCGTAATACCACGGATCATGACAAACCTATTAATTAAATAATAATACATTCATAAGCCTTTGTTATAATAAAGTTATAACGTAGTATTAAATGTAGCAGACATACATATTATTGATAAAATTATTAGCTTGGATAACTTGTTATTAGTAGAACATTTTACAATTTATCAAAATTGACGTCATGCTAAAAGTAAAGTAATTCAAATTGGCATACAAGCCGACTGCATTAAATGTCAATTAAAATGGTTTTCCTTTTCATTGTGAGTCACGAGTATCTGCAACATCTACTTGCGTGTGACTAATTCGTAATTATAATTAGCAAATCTTGGAAATCATGATCCGTAGTACCGGCATAAGGAAACATTTATAAGCAAAAACCATTCTATGAGTTTCATCGTCGAATATAAACATTTAAGTAGCGTATCACTTTGCGCTTTAATATTTTTATTTAGGCCACATTACATACCTACTCTAGTGTGGGATTATCCCCTTACTACTTAGGATTCATTGTGTTGTAGGTATCATGACTAATACTCACATTTATACAGACTAAAAAATATTTAATCTAAAGATTAGAATTTCACTTCGGATATAAAAAAATAAAAGTGACATTTTTTTTATATGCTTAGTCTAATTTTAAAAGTATAATTTATCAAAACTATAGCTATACTTAATGAACGTGTCATTACCATATCAGTTATTATTACGAGTAGACATAACGTAACGAAAATGCGTGTATCTAATGTTCGGAGGTCTCTTAACAAAATTTGAATACATTTCAGTGTCACACGCAGACAATATGTCATAAATTGTAGTACCGCGATGTTAGTTAGCATTAGAATGGGCGACGGGAGCCGGGAGGGAGCGTACAGTTTCAACCGGAGAGTTTCACCCGGAATTAACTCGATAATGCTCTAATTGTGCAATTAGCCATTGGCAATTTGCTCTCGGGTTATCGGCTGAGCTCACGTGAATTATGCGACTGGCTCAATCGCCTCCAGTATCGTATCGGCAACTGGGTAGAACATTGATAATGTACACCGGAATAATGGAGAAAGGTTGATTGGTGCTGTGACTAAATTATTTTGTAACTTTTAGTTTTGTTTTTTCTATTGAGTTATTGTTCTTTTTATTAAATTTTTTGGCTTTAGAGAAATAAATTAGTGCAGTTGTCAATAATATTTTAACTCGGATTGAGTCCAATGAATGACATCATAAAATGTGCTTTCTTTGAACAAGATAACGTTAGAAATTATTTAAAAAAATATAAAATTTCCAGTTCATAGTATAGAATATAAATTTTAGACAAGCCTTCCACAGATTCTACTTTGTAGCTACAGTCAGTTACCATGAATACTCACGTAATAAATAAGCTGAAGTACGTCCAACGTGTATTAGGCTCATTATTTTCAATAACGTGTTGTTGGAAAAATATTAGGTCATAAGTATAGTTATGAGTTTTATGAAATACAATTTCCTCTGTAACGACTTCACGATCATCTTAATAACACGCCGCGGCTAAGCGTTTCGCTTGAATATTCATTTCGGTTCATCATAATTTTGGTAGATAATTTTAAATTATCCAATCTGCGCGAGCCTCGCCGACATTGTGAGAAGTACCGTCCGCGTTTCTTATCACGATTTATTGCTTCTCACATTAATTTCATTATACAACCGTTTAAATTTAATGTTATTTATCAAATATGTTATCGTCAATCTCGGTGAAGTTGTGATTATCTTGTTTTTGTACATGAGACTGAAAAGCTCGTTCGCTTTTAATATCATAAGTGTCTAGGTAAGATTAAGACTCGTTCAGATTAGGTATTGGAACCCAACTGAAAACCACTGTATAACCTATACAGTATAATATACTTCAGTAGGTACATATTTGTATGAGTTATAAAGTTTAAGTGCTATTCTAATGAAACCATTATTGTGAAACGGTATGGTACAGGACCTATGTAGGTCTAACAGGCATTAACAAAATATAATGTATCTTTTTATGTAAACTTGTATAATAAAAAAGTCGAATTAATACATTTAATAATGTTATAGATTTAGAATATAGTATACAGGTGTATTAAATTTTATTTGTATGCTATGTTAAAAAAAAATCCATTTGTGTGTTATTCATTAATTTATTCATAGAACATTCTAAACTTTTTCACCGATGCTTTCATTTCCTCCAACATGTATCTATAAACACGCAACCTTCACATAAGAGCTCACAAATTATTTGTGATCAGTACCACTACCTGATCGGATACCACAATTTGTGCTCGCATTAGGTAATTTCATTTTATCCGACTCGTATTTTTTACGACAAAAGATCTTCGTCATTTTTGACAAGGAAAAGGCCATCAACATTGTAATGTTGTATGGCGCCGGAGTGTCGGGTCGGTCATCTACGCTTTGATCCAATCTGGCGCGAGTCGAGCTGAGTCAGTTGACGACCAATTACCGATATCACTCGGTTTCGACCGCTCCGCCGGTCGGCCGTTCGACCGGGCCAAAATGGGGCATAATGCCTAGGGTAATTATGACTTCGGTCGAAGCGTCGCCTGAACATCTTGCATTGATTTCGCTCTCAAATTTTATAAGGGGTATTATGTTTTTAAAGTGATTTTGGATCATTTTAAAGTGAGGAGAGGTGAAATTTAATATCACCGAAGAAACGTAGATAGATGTGTGTATAGATATTATAAAGCTAACTCATAAAGTAATAAATAAAAGACAAAAGATAATAGCAGGTATGGAGATAAAAAGAATTGTCGTTAGTATTTAAAGTCCAATATAAGTTCATATATCTAAATAATCTATTATCAGGTAAAATAGTGAAAAAACATCTTTTCTATTTTCAGGATGAAGTTAGCATAACCTAATGATCGCAAATAAGTATACGGAGTCAAATTAGAAAAGAGCTTAGGAGTTTTGTTCGGACCGAAGGAATGGAAAGATCATGTATTTCATTATTTGGTTTTAATTGATATAGGAAGATAAAATTATAGTCGGATGATATCAAAATAAATTCAAAATTAAATGATTTTGATTCGAAACTACTTAATTTTTGATTACAAACTCTGTTCAAATGTCGAACTATGCCATTGTTTAAACTACTGTGCTGTTTTTTTACCAACCATTATGTAGATTGGGTAGCACTCAGGTTTAAAATTAGGCTCAAACCCAAGCTGCGTTTGTTTCAAAATAATTTCCCAATGACCAGATCAGTTAGTACAAGACAAACGTTATTTGTGAACTGCTTACTACTTTTCGCCTAGGTAAATAGGTACTTTAACTAAACCATTTAGCTTTGAAATGGTAGTTATTTGAGTAACTTCCTACACGCCTTGGTATATCATCAATGTGTATTTACATATAATAGATACAAGCTAGTACACGGCACCCCTCAGTTAAAAAGATTTCGTAGTTTTTGTTATCGTTTTATGGAAATTATAATTGTCATGGAAATACTGAGAGAGCGGCCATATTTACATATGACTTTATAGATCCGGCTGATAATGTTACAAGTGAAACAGTCAGAACATTTACAAGCTGAGACTTTTTGTATTTCATTGTTTATGACTTCTAACGTAATGTTAGAATAGATGGAACAGAGATAGCGAGGTATTTACGCAGATATATTTATGTATCCGCCGCTGCATTAAGTATGTTATTAATGTGTCTAGGAACATTTTATTTTAATAGCTAAAGAATCGAATTCGAATCCAAATATTTTTATTTTTATTATCAAACAATACTCTTATTTTTTAAATCTTATGGTAAATTAACATAGGCGCCCATGTATTATTAGCTACACCATATTCACCAATGCCTTGCAACCAATAAAAGAGAGAAAATAGAAAAATACGTAGTTCGTGTCTTAAATGCTTTTATAAAACTGTAACAAAACAAGTACCTACCTATTCTGTATTTACGACATAAAAAGACGCCATTTGTTCGCCAGTTCCAAGTCTAGTCGAGTAGTCCCAATCGAATACTTTAAGTTGAAGTAACTTGTGGCATTAAACCGGTGAGAGCTTTATCACAGCTTTCCGGCGCACATAACGACAGCTGCGCCAATCACAATGTATGGGCGTGGCTGCACCCCTCGCCCCGAGCCCCTGTCTCCTGATCCCCTGATTATATTATTGCGTACAATGAAACTTTTTTACCCAACCTTTGTCTTCATTGGGGTGAAATATTCCGCCGGATGTACCTTTGCCGGTCACCTTTATTTTTGTCGGTCAAATGAACATTCGGAACCGACGGGGTACATACTTACATAGATGAAAAATAATCATCATGTGCCGTGGTTATGACGTCTATATAACTGGCATATGTTAAAACTGTTACTTGAAAATATGTGAACCGAGTAAAAGGAACATTTAATATATTGTAGACACCAATGAACATTAATGTTTAAGCACTAACCACATTTATCTTTGGCGTCTCCCTCTGCGGGCAGTAGCCATCGAAGCTGTCGCCGCATCCGTCCTAATTGTAAATACAATAACCATAAGCTTCTTGTAATTTATTTATATTGTTTTTAGCGCCGCGGGCCGTTCTCGGATCCGGACACCGCTGCATTAGTTCCCATATAAATTAACCGATAAATCAGGTCTGACGTTCGGGCCGATTCTCACGGCTAACCGAGCTTAGTTAATTAAACGGGAATAATATTATAATCCCTGTGGTCATTCGAAGTAATTAATTATTCATTGTCCGTCTTTCCAGGAACACCCGAGCTTACGCGGCACGCCGCTGGCGATGCTGGCGGCGCAGTGCAACAAGCTGTCGAGCAAGTCGCCGCCGCCGCTGGCCGACGCCGCCGTGGGCAAGGGCTTCCATCCGTGGAAGAAGAGCCCCGGCGCGCACTCCCCGCCCGGCGCCGGCGTGGCGCCGCGCTCGCAGCCCCCGGCCTGCGCCCCCTACGCGCGGGCGCCCACGTCCTGCGCCGCCGCACCGTCCTACGGAAACGATCTCTACTTCCCGTCTTCGGGTGATCAGCTCCTCGGGAAAAGTGAATCCAGTGCTAGTCTCGGCTCCATGTACTCGAGGCATCCATACGAATCCTGGCCGTTCAACGTCGGAGGCGGAGGTGGCAGCGGCGCACTGAAAGCCGCGGAGATGGGAGGCGTCAGCGCCGTCGGCAGCACGTGGTGGGACGTGCACAGCGGGTGGCTGGACGTCGGAGGTCAAATGGCTAACTACGCCGGTCAAGACTACTCGCAACTTACACACTCCCTGTCCGGAGGGGCACACTTGCTGCCACCCGCTCCTCACCTACTCCAGGACGCTTATAAGTCTGTTCTACCGACGCAAGGATCGTTCGGCCTGCACGGCCCGGGCTCGCCCGCACCCCCGGCGCAGGCACCGTCTCCTAGATCCCAAAGACGCTACGCCGGCCGCGCTACTTGCGACTGTCCGAATTGCCAGGAGGCGGAGAGATTAGGCCCCGCCGGTGCTCACTTACGCAAAAAAAATATCCACAGCTGTCACATTCCAGGATGCGGAAAAGTGTACGGCAAAACGTCACATCTGAAGGCTCATTTACGCTGGCACACGGGCGAGCGGCCGTTCGTATGCAACTGGTTATTCTGCGGCAAAAGGTTTACTCGGTCTGATGAGTTACAGCGGCACCTGCGGACTCATACGGGGGAGAAGAGGTTCGCGTGTCCGGTGTGCAACAAGAGGTTCATGCGGTCGGACCACCTGGCGAAGCACGTAAAGACGCATAATGGTGGCAAGAAGGGTAGCTCGGAGTCGTGTTCGGACTCGGAGGAGAACAGCCAGGGCGAGGGCGGCGCAGGCGGGCGCTCGCCGGACCACCCGCTGGACGTGAAGCCCAACACCCTGGTGTGACGGGGGCGCGCGGCGCTCGCCGTGCCGCACCACGCCTCGCTCCTGTGATACCGCTCGCCGCGCCCTCTGTGTATAGAACATATCAAACAGTGTACAGAATGTGATTGTGTAATTGACTAAGCAGTGACGAATGTTCAGTTGCCGCGCAAAACGCGACGTGTTGATAACTAAATGTTTAAAGACATAATGAAAGTGTACAGTATAGATCTATTGAAATTGTCTATTAATATTATATGTATTTAGTTAGAAATTGTATGTTTTAGAATAAGTAGTATCACTCCCTTAGTCCAAAACACAGTTGTAATTTATTTCGTTATTTGTATAAATACCTCAACAGGTCCATAAATATATTTATTAAAATATTGTGTTTGTAAATCCCTCACAAACCAGGGTTCTATTATGAAAATAGCCAAAAGTAAATTATCTGCTCCTACTTTGTATTTCTGTATTTTAAGTTGTTGTGTATTGCAAACTTTAAATTGTTAACGACAAGCTTACTAAATATTAGCTAAAGTGACAAAAAATAAATGTATGATATTTGATATTTCACTCCAGTTTTGTACTGAATCCAAAATTGTTATAATAAAAATAAATCTCGTAAAGGAATTTTCTAAACCATTTGCATTTTGCCGGGCAATATAAATATTTAACTTTAATCACGAATTATTTTCTGTGTCATTTTTCTATGAGTAAGCCAAAGGATTTGATTTTCAAAACGTTTGGTTCCTAGTTAATAATTTAATTAAGGTAAAACAAATGCTATTTGGAACATATTGCCTTGGTTTGTAATAATTAAATGACAAAAACAACAGTGACTTAATTCTGACTAGTGCTATTTTGTTAGCTTTGAAAGTTGTAATTGTACCTAACTGTATGTTATAATATTATGTACAAAATCGTGCGAATTAAAATGCCTGAAATTGATTTTATAAAAATTGATGAATATATTTTTCCGAGTGGAACTTGCCTTTTTCTACCTATACAAATCCTACTTTATAAGTATACATACTATCTGCTACATAAATAACTAACCGATTTTAACACAATGACAAAACACGAAACTACACTTTTTCACTCAGGTAGATACATAAAGAGTATAACTAATACATACTTAAATGCAGTTCAATGCTGTTTTCGGGACATGAAGACTTGTATGTAGCTTTTATAGAAAACATTTTATATAGCACTAGTGGCCCGTCCCGGCTGTGCAAGGGTGAACATTTATTTTTTAACCCTGTAATGAATACCTACAGCCTATATTGATCAGTAATAATGTAGCATTCTAATTTGTAATATTTAAAGAGTTTTTAAAACCGGTTCAGTGGTTTTTGGGCCAATTCGTTACAAAGATACAAATCTTTCTTCTTCATCATTACAACCCATAGTTGCCCAGGTTCAGGTCTCCTCTTACGATGTGAGAGGTACAGGCCTTAGTCCACCGCGCTGGCCAAGTGCGGATTGGTAGACTTCAAACAAAATCATCATCATCATTATAACCCATAGTTAGGACCACATAACTTAGGACCTCACGTTAGAGAGACCAACGTTCAAACCACTAGGCTATCACTTAAGTTATAGTTTTAGGTCGGTAATTTTATTAACTGACGCACCTTCTTAGCATGTACCGAAATTATGAAGTTGGTTAAACATTTAATAAAATATCAATTTAATTAACTTTAATCGTAACATAGTTATAACAATTCTACTATATGACATGGGTTTCTTCAATTACGGACAAAGCTCGTCTACCATGGTAGATGGTAGCCAAATGAGTATTGACAGAATTTTTAAATATACCGATATGAAAACACAACAACATCACGACTATTAAAACACATACCTAAACATAACACTATACTTTAATTACGTCGATAGTGAAAATTGAGAAAATTGTTTATAAAAATTGGATATGACAAGAGACATATTAAAAATCAGCTACTTGATGCTTGCACAAGTGCTTTATTACAATTAATAATAACGGGAAGGTACATGAGATAGTTACTTATCTAACTGTATTTATTATATGGTGGATCAACCTAAGTGCACAAATTATAATATCAAAAGCCTTGAAAACGTCCCAGGAATTTCATACTATAATTACTTTTTGCCGCTCTTGAACATACGCACGTACTTATTATAATATCATAAGAAAATATTTAAGTGTAAGGCATAACTTAACATTTCTGTAAACCTCTATTCAGCTCGACATTACGGATCCATTACGATTTAAGTAAAAACTACAATCGGTCGTATTAATGACGTGTAAATTGAAAAAGCAAATACAGAAACCATTACGTTTGATAGTTCGTTATCAACGCTACCCTCGAGTCTAATATTTCACGACTTTTAATCAAGAATTGTTTGCGTAGGCACACGCGACATGCAATTTCCTATAAAACAGCATCACGAAATGAAGCTTTACGACTGTCGCGGAGGATTGACTATCGAGCTGCGGCGTCGGGTTGATTACGACATTTGGCAGTAATTTGCGGCAGAGTGCGACGTTCGTCGTAAAAAGCGAATTGAAACCACAAATAATGAGGAGGGGAGTAGAGTGTCGCCGCTGCGGGTGGCCAGCACTCGTGCCGTAAAAACCGAGCTCATCTCCAGGAGCCGCAGACTCCATTACCGCGCTCGTGGCTAGCTTAATCTCGTGTTTATTAATGACGCGCGCGACGGTGGTCCGTGATGAACTGCTCATCGCCGGCGCCGCCTTCCTCCGCGTATTGATATCTCCATTCGCCTCAATCATGATGTATCGAAGTCAAACGCTGGCTATTTATTTAAACTATCATTATAAGCGACTCACAATGAAGATTACCTGGTATATTCTTGAGATTTAATGCGTTGTTGCTGTTTGACATCAACATCAGATACGAAAGACCTAATTCTACGAATTTAACAGATGTAACAATTGTAGTTAGATGGGTGAAGCTGTGTAGTGCTTTCGTGCTTCCAAAAACACGTTAAACAGTCGCTACCGGCTATTATGATCAGAAAATAGTTGTTCATTTATGAAGGCCTTTAAGTGGTAGGTATAACATTTTTTCACCCCCTCCATCAACCCACATTCACACAGCGAGGTGAAATTTCGCGACTACCCCAACTTTAATAATAATATGTATCAATTACTACTAAGTATGTTTATCTTGTCTTCATTTACTTATTGCTGATGAATGTTTGTTTTCGCCGTAAGTGATTTTTGTTAAAATCTTATGAGGAATATTTTTGTCTGACTCTCCCCATCTCTACCAGTGTCTTGTAGACGACCAGATCTTCAATCCGAAGGCAATAATTATGTAATAATGTGACAAGAAAAGTGCTGGAAACAAGACAAGTTTTTATATCAAAAACTTTTTTCTGTCTTTGTAATATACCAAGAAAAACTTGAAAGATTTTACCATAAATAAAACGAAAATGTGTACGTTAAAATAATTGAATTTCATTAATACAGTTGACCTCCGTAATTGTATAAAATGAGCCGTTATCCGGGCAAAGCTGGCATGATGAAATTAAATCCCGTTCCCCATAACTAAACAGAGATTTATCACCCTTAACCGAATTACTCGTAAACTGATTGAGCAAGGGAGACCTCGTTAGCTCCCATCGCCTGCTTCGTATTCAACTCAGATCGGCATGCTTGCTCAACGAATATATAGAATGTAGGTACATACCTACATACCTTTATAAAATGCAAAGATTTCAAAAATGTTGCGCGTTTAAAAGTTTCCAATCTATACTAATAGGTATAATAAAGAAGAAAGATTTGATTGTTTGTCAATTTGAATTGAATAGGCTCCAAAATTATTGGACAACTTTTATTGAAATTTGGCATAGAGATACTTTGAGACCCTAGGAAGGACATAGGATAATTTTTATCCCGTAAATAAATCCTAAAGGGGTCGAATATATACCATATTTTCCCGAAGTGAGTGGGCTAGTGTGATAGTGAGTATTATAATTTCAGTTATCTTAATTACGTCATTAGAAAGTAAAGTAGGTGTTACCTATATTATGAAATTGAACAATATAATATTGAAAACCTTACTATCTTTACGTTCAGTGGTCGATGGGCGGGGGGGGGGGGGGGGTTGTAAATACGAAGGTAAGAGAAGG
>DWKA01000858.1:0-14300 GCA_018249155.1 Panoquina ocola ocola
TACGTGGATAACAAATAGTAATAAGTACTTATACAAGTATGACCGCTTGATAGTAAGGGCACTGGTACTGGTCTTAGTGAATATATAAAAAATAACAATGGTTGTATGCAAACCTTCTGTCAATCGCATTTTGAAAAAACATTTCGTATGTTACTTTTTAAAAACTATAAAATATGCAGGTATAATTATTTCTCATTTTATTACCATTGTCAAATGAAAGTAGGCAATTCCAGTATATGATTTTATAGTATGATTCATCAAGGTTGCCCTAGATGCCCTTGGCGTCTCCCTAAAAACCATTAAGCCGTAACATTTGTATCAATTATCTAATTTATCGTCGACAGTCATAATTCTCAATCGAGTCCCCCATACAATGTCTTGGCACCACGCCCGTTTAAGTTACTACGCAATACTATTTTAGTCAAATATTATTTGTATTAGGCATTAAAAATTATTTTGTTACTTATACTTCTAGTATACCAATGTTTGTTAATATTGATAAGTACTGATTTTTTGATAAGCAAATGTATTTGTACTACTCACCTACTGCTAACGCCATCTACTGGATATCAATGCAATTACCTAAAAATACTACTGCAATTAAGATACTCGCATTCATTTAATCGAAGATTTACTTTCACAAGCCATTTGTGTACATCCGTCAAAAAATGACTTAAAAAAATATTGACCCTAGCGAGGCTTGATTGCGGTAATAGTTTCAACAAGTAATTCCATATTTGAATCTAACATACTGTTAGGCAAATTTAAAAGTACCCGTCGATCTATCGATATTGTTTATGCCGCTAAAGTTAAACAGTCAGAGATAGTCGCTTGCGCTCATAAAATCGATTTTATCTCCGACTCGCATCAAATTTGGAGGTGTTAAAAATTAACTGGTTCGTTTAACTCGGTTTTGTTATCGACCGTGACGTACCTACGTGGCCATGTAATTACTCAACGAAAAAAATAAATAGTCTATTGGCATGAAACAGAAAAAATACAGTTTTATGGAATTCATAGATATTTATTGCCGTAATGCTTAAATAAAATATTTTTAAGGACGAAAAAAAGAGGCAATTTTTGTTCTTTGTGATTGAAAAACTTTAATTAACGCGTATCACGAGTTATCAATTGCTTCTATGTAGACGTAAGGAAACCTATGTACCTGAAAGTTGTTCATAATTTTCTCAATTGTGTTAGAACTCTGCCAATACTTGGCCAGCGTGGAGGACTATGTCCAGTGAGAAGAGTCCAGCTGTGGGAAGATTATAGTTTGCGATTGATAATATAGTATTTATTTATAATACCATTCCGTTTAACGACATCGAACACTGCATTTTGGATAAACCGATCATTATTATGTAGATTTAGGTCACCGTTGCGGCGTAAACTGGTTGTTAAGTCGAAATTTACTAACGATTCGCTGCTAGCTGAATAAATTATTAACGGAATCATTACTGAGCTGATGGTGAATCATTAGTTTCTGAAATGCGATGCATGGCCGCTTGAGTGTACTGCCTGGAGAGGTAAGGGGGGAGGGGGGGGGGTTACAGCTTCTGGTTCACATTTAGGGGGGGGGGTTATGAAAGAGAGGGATGATATAAATTTGTATCTCGTGGGTGGACGACGTTTATCTTAATTATATTAATAGAATAGTTTCCGCCCGCGGCTTTGTCCGTGTAGAATTGGACCGATCCCGCCGGTTTTCCGGCATAAAAACAATTCTACGTGTTAATCCAAGTTACCCTGTATGTGTGCGGCAAATTTCATGAAAATCGGTTCGGCAGTTTTTGCGTGAAGTTGAAGCAAACAAACATACAAGCTTTCGAATTTATAATATTAGTAGGATCATTTTAATAAAAATCTTATATCTAGATCTATAATATATTTCCTTGGGTTTGGTCTGAACTGTAAATGCATAAACATGTTACGAATCATATTTTTTTTAATGTAATAAATGTAAGAATATATAGCGACGTTCCCACGCAACTGCGAAACTGATAAAATAGGTAAATCAAATAACGTCATTTCACAAAACGGATCAACCCTTTTCTAATACGAAATCTATCCGCTTCACATAAAATCCAACTCGAGCGAAATAAATACACAATAACAGAAAAATTCTGCTTCCTGTTTTACCAAACCTTGTTATTTTATAATACGGATATAGGAAAGAGACAGTGTACTGTATTGGATTGCTTACGTATACTCGATTCGTTAACAATCTGCATTATAGAGCGCAAAAATACTTATACATACATACATACATTATAATAAAATTATAGCTAATTTACTATGTAATTTGTTCCCTTAAATCGTTGTGTGACATCGAGCATATGACCAAATAGAGCGGTATTATAATAATTTAGTTTTGTTCGAAAACTAATTACGCCAAAACACTGCGCCGGCCGCAGCGCTCTGATTGGCTGACACTAAAGTTACTGCGCTCTGATTGGCCGACACACAGCTCACTTGGGCACTTGTAGGTTGTTACTGTTTTAAATTGTCATTTATCAGTGACAAATCACTGATCAGTTTCGGAATTTTCTAGCTCACATTACTACTAAGTAATGCTAGTAAAGTAGTGTAATATTAATAGTTACTGCTAAGTGCTCAATGTTGTATCAAAACCCGTACGTACGAGTAAGCATCATTACCATTAAATATCAGATCATATTCACTAACCCCAATGTCTTTGTACTCCAAACGATATTTCACGTGAGATGTATCAATCTGTCTGAATATGTTCTGTTTGATACGATCATTATCTTGTCGTAGGCAAAACGTTGACGGAGTGCGACACTCACTTGTTCTACTGCGAGCGGTGAACTATAAGCGATTGTTCATGTTTTTTTCTGTTAAATGTATATGACTAATATTTCGCCTTAAATCTCTAAATCTCTATTACAGATTAGTAGAGACTTCTCTTTATGTTATATATTGGAGTATGTACAATGGTACTTCTTGTTGATTTCTGCATACCACATGGCCCTAAAATACCATAAATTAGACCACCAGTCTCGATCACTAAGTTAATTAAAAAATAATATTCTATCGCTTGTCGTTGCATTCTTATATCACAACAAGTCTCTAACATTGACTCACTGAAAAAACAACGAAAAGATGCCATATGTCAATCTTTTTGTCCTTACCGAGAAGAGTAATAGACCTCAACCG
This sequence comes from Panoquina ocola ocola, assembly GCA_018249155.1. Classification (NCBI taxonomy): domain Eukaryota; kingdom Metazoa; phylum Arthropoda; class Insecta; order Lepidoptera; family Hesperiidae; genus Panoquina; species Panoquina ocola. Next base: position 3,178 of record DWKA01000858.1, read on the forward strand.
AAAATTACATTCAACTCTCGGTTCCTCGATGTAGAGTTCAAAATCGTTTGATCGGGTGAAATCAATGAGAGATGGTAAATTATGTGCTTCGGCAACCAACGTCAGGGCTAATTTAAACAGGACAGACAGAAGGAGCGATTTCGATTAAACTAAAAATAAAAACCCACGTTTAATAGCTAGGGCCGACATGTCTTGGAGATGAGTTATTTTGGACTAAAACAGTTGTAAAAAGTTGAATCGTCTACGGAATGATCACAGGGACGTTTGTTTTGAGAAACGGTATAATGTGACAGTCATTTGAACGGAAGCATTGTGTTATGGTGGCCAATCGTATTAATTTGAGTTTAATGAGTTTAAGATTCTTTATTTCTCAAAAGATTATTTACAAATCACTTGATGAGAAACACTAATTTAACATAACTTACAAATATACATTCTAGTTTATTATTACAAATAAGAAAGAAATACGAACACAATGAGCTATCAAGTAACATAATAAAATTGTTTAATTACAAGTGGGTAGTTTTATAAAATATTGCGGTCGTCTCGGCCTAAGTACGAACCAAGGAGTCGGTGGCACCACGAGCAGAGAGTTAACCACGGGTTATTTTTTTTTTGCATTCATTGTATTGAAAGTTTATAATAATAAATAATTTTGAATATGAGATAATTAATTAATTGAAATTATTAGGTATTATGTTGGGTTAATGGTAGTTAGGTATTATTTTTTATCTGATGTTATATTTTAATAATCTATATTGTAGTATAATTTTATTTCATTTTATAAAATAGTACAATTTTTACAATAGTAATTAATTATGTATATACAAATACATATTTATTTATATTAGAATTATTGGTTTTTATTATATTAATATAGTAATTGTTATTATAATTTATTTTCATTTTATTTTATTCTTAATCGATTTAATTATAAATATTTTGTTTATTATTGCTTTATTTTATATTAGATTAGATTTTCTGTTTCATTCTTGGGATATTTATAAATATGCAGACTCTGTGTTTAATAGGTATTCTTTTAAAGCTTTTTTAAAAATAGTGAGGGATTTTGCGTGTTTTACATCTTTGGGTAATTTGTTGTATAATTGCGCTCCTTCATATAGGATGCTACTTTTTCCATACTTCGTTCTTGGGGCACGTAGAAATAAGTTACTTGCACGCCGTGTCTTAATTTTCTGTAATTGCATCTTTTTTGTAAACGTGACTCGACAGTGTATATCTTGTGTAATAATTTTTCTAACAAGAATGCATACATTATAAGTATAATTTTGTTTTATGTTCAACATCTTTGTTTCCTTGTATATTTTTGATGATTTTGTTAGAAAATTGTAATTAAACAGAATTTTAATTATTCTATTTTGCGCGGTTTGTAAGGTCCGTAGATTGGATTTTGAAGCTGATCCCCAGATCTCTATTAGGTAGTCCAAATGTGACTTGACAAGTGCGTTGTATATTATACGGCGAACTTTCATAGGCAGGCAACGAATGATGTTTTTTAAAATCCCCATTAATGATGTTAGTTTCGAGCGCAGTTTTTTAATTTGAGGTTTCCACGTTAACTTATCATCTAAAATTAAGCCAAGGTATTTTTCTTGTTTTGATCTTTCTATTGGAACATTATTAATAGTTAAATTTGGATTAAATTTTAATTTTTTATTGTTTGCAGCAAAAATCATGTATTTAGTTTTTGTTTCATTGATAGTGAGTAAGTTACTTAGAAACCAGTCCTGTAAAATATTCAAGTCATTTTGTGCCTGATGTGTTAGACTTTCTAGTGAGGAACCGAAGTAGAATAGGCAGGTATCGTCAGCATATAGAGTTAGACGACCTTGCAAACCAATGTCATGCATATTATTGATATAAATTAAGAATAGAACTGGCCCTAGCAGTGATCCTTGTGGTACACCGTATGTTATTGATTTTCTGGTGCTTACAGTTTGACCTATCTTTACTACTTGATGCCGATTTGTTAGGTACGATTTTAATAAGTCCAAAGCTGTTCCTGTGACCCCAGCATGTTTTTCTAATTTTTGTAATAGCAAGTTGTGGCTTACAGTGTCGAACGCTTTTTTGAGATCAATAAAAACTCCTAGTGCTATTCTTTTTTCGTCAATATTTATTTTTAAGTCAGTTACAATATCCATTACCGCTGTTAGAGTATTAGACTTGGATCTGAAACCATATTGTCCTTTGTAAAGAAAATTTATGCTATCGAGATGTTTAGTAAGTCTATTGTAAATCACTTTTTCAAAAATTTTTGAGATAAAGGGTAGTACTGAAACAGGACGATAATTACTTGGATTGGATTTGTCTCCACTTTTAAAAATAGGACTCACCTTTGCAATTTTTAGCGAGTCAGGGAAGACACCTACGTTCAAACATTTATTTATTGATTTACTAAGTGGACTACTAATTAATTTTTTAATACATTTGATGGTTTTTGCATTTACACCGTCTATACCTGGACTAGCATTCGATTTTAGATTTTCTATTATTTTATCAACTTCATTTGTAGACGTAGGTTTAAACTGTGATAATATGTGAGAATGAGTTTTTATATTTTGAATTTGAACAATATTTATTTTATTGTTTTTGAGGATTTCATTTGCTAAAATATTGCCGATAGTTTAAAAGAATTCATTAAATTGTTCACAAATTTTTTGCTCGTCTGTTATAAGCTCTGAATTTATTTTTAAAGTAGGCACTATGCATTGATTTCGAATTTTATTACTGGATAGCTCATTTATCAGATTCCACATTTTAAGAGGGTTTTCATTGCAATTTTTAAAGGCATTACAATAGTAATTACTTTTTGCTGTTTGTATTGCTTCATAAGTCTTCTTTCGTTCTAGCGTGAACTCTGTCCTCAATTGTTCGTTATTTGGCTCATTCTTGGTCTTGATCCATTTCATATTCCTCTCTTGTATTGCATGTATAATTTCCTTATTTATAAATTCTTGTCTCGGTGGATTCAGTATCTTAACTTTCGTAATTTTGCTAGCATTTATTATAGTTTTTAATTTTTCTTCCAATTGATTGTAATCATAGTCTTTTTTATGTAATTTTTCTTCTTTAACTGATTTATATAGCATGCATCTGTTGGTGGAAAACTATAGTTTTCACCTAGAAAATTTCTGAAATAATTTATTGTACTTATTGGTATTTTTAAATACAACGACGTATTAAAGCCTCAATATCTAGAGTATGAAAGATTATAACGTGACAAATAACCCACCAAGGAGGATAAACACAGATCATAAAGAGGCCCAGGTTTTCTGTGTTGTAGATATTTCTAGTAGAAAATAGGTATAGCAATTTTATGACGCTCTCTAAGAAATATTATTTATACAAATGATCTTGCTTCTCTGAAGAGACCTTTAGATATATTTTATAAATTTTATAACGATATCTTCTTAGAATGTTTTCGCTCGTCTCAAATCCCTAGTGAGCAGCGATATTTTTCAATCGTGGAGAAAGGCCTGCAATGCAGGAGATTCTGGGAATTAAATGAATAATATTTAAGCGGATGAGGGACGTGACACGCAGGTATAAAATAAATTAATCTTTCGAATAACAACTTTATTCGAATAATTAAGCAATATAATGACAGATCTTATTTAACTTTTCCGAGTGCCTGACAGACGCTCTAGTAAGAAAAACTAAGTGTCTCTTGGTGTATTATTATATTTTCTCTATTTTTTACCAATAAATTAATGATCTCCGTCCTTACAACAACATCGATTTGTGTTATAAAATTATGTTCTACATAGCTGTCGAAACTTGAATACCATGTAGGTACCTACTTATGCATAATATGTAACTTACTATAACAGTAAAAACATAAAAGTTACATAATAGCTGAAGTAGAAATAACATATTTGTACTGTATGTATATTTTCTATTCATGTCGCATTGTACGTTGTCTAGCACACAACAGACAATTCAATCAATGCAGCACGAACTTATTTCGCTTGTTGCGATGCAATCAAATGTGTACACATTTTTATACGACCCACTGAGCTGACTCGATAGCGACAGTCTGTTTCCGAAGTATCTCCGACTTTTATAAATATTTGCAAACTCTGTGTATTTTTGTATTGTGTTATTTTATCATTTCATTTTTCTATCATACGTCTAAAAATACAAAGTACGGGATATTTTTAGACTATACCTTTAATATATTTTGTATATTTATATGTACCTATGTATATTCATCTCTTTAATATATTTAAGGTTCCTACACATATCCCTATAACTCATATATTTTTGAACCCAAGTTCTATTATTACACCAAGTAGGTACCTACTTGGTGTACCGCATAATGACGAACACACAATGATAGCGTTACAGACATTTGTATGTAAATAGCTGATAGTCGAACTGGCAATTCACCTGATGGTAGGTAAGTGTCTGCATCTGACTTCTAATCGCTAGGTCAAAGGGCGCTAGGGTCAACACTCAACAGAAACTGAATTAAAAAATCCTATCAATTTTAACTCAACATCGGTAACAAAACATAAATAACTACATTAAAACTGAAATATAATAATTTTATTATCTACTAGGATTCCGCGCGCGGCTTCGCCCACGTGGAATTATGACTGTAACACAGTGTAAAAATTTATTTTTGCATATAAAAGTTTTTCTCCCTTCGGGGGCGAATTTCCAAAAATCCTCTCTTAGTGTTCCTCTACACTTTATAAGGAATCTTCACACCAAATTTCAAGTTTCTATATTCAGTAGTTTCGGCTGTGCGTAATGTGCGTTGTTCATCAGTTACTCAGTAACGCAAGAAATTTATATTATTACTTATCTATTAAAAAAACATGTTGTGTGCACGTGCTTACCTAATTGAAGTGAAACATCTCAACGTTTGGATACAACTTCACTTGTGGTTTATTGTTTTCTTTTCTTCTAATAATATAAAAATGAATATTCGTATGTATGTCATTTATAGAATCGTAAACTATGCGTTTGATCATGTAATGATATTTAACAAAGTTGTTGTGCATGAGCCCACGAAGGTGTCTGAGTTGGTACAACCAATTTTCGACAGACGGCGCCACTATCATTCCATGTAGCAGAACAGCGTCTGCGGGTTCAGCTAGTCTAATATATATTTTTTAACTAAAAATAATTACTCTCGTCACCGCACTCATCACTTAATATACAGATAAGTAAGTAACAGTTTAATTCTGTTGCCCGGGGTCCATTAGTAATTAACAGGAGCTTAGTTCACCGTGCCAGGGGTCTGTTAGGTCAAACATAGTAAACCCCATTAAACACACACGCGATCCTCGCTTTGACCGTTCCTCGTTTCACTTTGCATACCAAACTACACACAGTGACACTCGCCGTTAATGGTACGAACGTAAAAGTGTTTGCCGTAGCCTATCGCCCATCGCAACATAAATTTATACGTGGTTTAGTAAAGTCTATGTTTATAGTAAGCAACCTATGTAAACAACTGAAGGTATTATTATTATATCAACTAAGTCCTTTGTTCTTTTTGGCCTGAATAATTAATTACTTGTTTACAGATTATCAAAGTATTGTGATTTCATTATTGATTTTAAAATGTATATCGATCCTGCGATATTAAACTGTACCTAACCGCTGCACAAAATTAGCTGAACTACCTAATTGAAAATTACAATTTATTTTATCAATTACTTTTACTTTATTTTTTTGCAGTTGCTTCAACTTTTATTATAACAAATATGCTAATGAATAAACCAAACATTACTTCAGAGTTAAATTACCTACTTACTTCCTCCTTAACTTAGGTGCTTGTGTAAAATAACTTTGAGATAATTTTCCGCCTTGAATTTTGAGATTGCGCCGCTTATAACTTCAAGGAGGTCTTAAGGTCGGTACTGCGATCGGCTCCAATCAGGCGGCAGCTAAGATATTAAGTGGGAATGTGCCGTAGATGACCTCATTCCGGAATTAAACGCAGGAAATTAACTGGAAGCTTAATCTAAGGAAGCAATATGCACGCGACCGACTTGCTTCATCGTAACTGGAAAAGTAGTAAGCGATGCTCGATACTTTTGCTAAACATTATTATTATAAGATTATTAGACATATTTTCATTAGATTGTTTATTGGTGAAACGTTCTTTTACATCGATAGACTACAGTGATACGATATAAAAGAGTGTTATAAAGATAATAATAATAATAATAAATAAACGCATATATTCATACCTCCGCACTTCTAAGTCGTATCTTCATTGCTGAAGGTCGTGCCTGCTCTGGTAATTCTTTACATATTTCTACTTCAGCTGTCTCCGGTGCCAACGATCGTTGGCGTGTCGAATACATTCAACGATAGGCATCTCAGTCATCTCCCTTGTTTGGTCGGACCATCTGGTGGTGTTGATCGGGACCTCTAGCTTCGCAGGCCGGTTGACTACCAACTTGGCTACGGAGTAGTGGCCTAGTTGATAATATGAAACTTCGTATCACGAATTTAGTGAGGTCTGTAAATTCAATCCAATACAGAAGACTGCACTGATACCGAGGTATCATGTCAACGCAGCGCTACAGATATCGCCGGTATAGCTTGAAAATCCTTTTGAAAGCAAAACCGCTACGAAACTCTGTACCGGACTTTTGCATCTATAGGTATTAAAAACGCGTTTCGTTTGTAGATCAATCGCTTTTATCAATAAGGAGAGAAATTATGTTTCATACAAATACTAAGACATTCTAATTTTAAAAGAAAGAATTGAGAAAAGAGATAATCATCGTCATCATCAGGTAAGTGAGGTAAGCAACACCAAGCAAGCATGGTAACACATATAGTGAGTAGATACATGGTAGGTAACATATAACTGAGTAGACACAAGTTGGTGCATAACTTCTTTATGTTCTAAATATGCAAAACCTTTTCTCATGCAACTCGGACAGTGTACGTGTAAGTGCTTTCCGCGTTAAAGGATACATCGTGGAGGTCCGACGTCGCCTTCTTTAATTACTGCAAATCAAACGCTCCGGTTGATCAACCTATTTCCGAACTCGATTGACCTTAGGGACACGAAAGCCTACGAGGGAATTAATCACTAGAGCAGGAAATTACTAATGGCTTTTAAATTCAGCTAGATGGTTTCTTTAATTGCTTATACAAGTTAAGTACACATGTTGTGCTATAAAAATAAAATTAATCTTGCTAAACAATTCAGCTGATGGATAGAATACCTACTTGCTTGATGGAAGTCACAAAATATACCATACCTAATTATTTAATTCAGTATTCCCCGAGGAACATAAACATGAAAATATTATAAAGAAACCTTCTTTAGACACCGAACGCTTATGTTTAAACACGCGAAAGATATTTAATAACATTTCCATACAGAAAATAATTTTACCGACGAAATATTTTTTAATGCTGGCTTGTAGGGTACCAAGAAGAGATTCTGTCATACAAAAAGTAGGTAATATCAATGTCAACAGAATCTTCAAGAGGGTGAAGAGAGCGTCAAACGGTCTCCCCGACTTTATGAGCTACGCGTGTGCCAATTCACGAAATCTCATTTCATATTAGGGGAAACGATGACGTAAAAGATACCAATAGCTTGCATCCAGTCGAGTTTTAGTCTAGAATCTTTTGAATCTTAAGATCGCTGCTCCGAATTGCTTAGTAGTAAGTAAGTATAAATGAGTATACGTAATGATTCTATTGCATAACATAACATAACATAGAGTAGCGAAAATGCGATGTGAGATCAAATAATTACGCTCATAAAAATGCTTAACATCTCTAAAATGACTTTGCAGAAACTTCATCTTAAAAAATGGTGTGAATTATGTAACGTAGATCCTTTTCTAATCAACTGTTAAGTAGGAAACAAATTCGACCTTCGCAAATAAAATAAAAAGGGTAATTAAACGTCGCTAGTGTCGACAACGGATAAAACCTAGAGAATAACATTCAATAATAAAACGTGTCGCAAACGTAATTTGTTTTTTTTACGCAACGTAGGGTCGCCCCCAGGGCATCCGTATCTTATATGAGACAATAGGTACACGTTTAGTAATTTCACGTAACATTGCTAATCTCGAAAACTATATAAACGAATAAAAATATATGTGTGCATTTTAGAATACAAGCGTTCTAAGTTAAATTTCTTTGTGACATTGGTAATTTATATCGTTTCATTTATAATTATTAATAACAGTTTTGAGGTTTGTATATGTAGTTACAAAATAGGTGGAGCGGATGCCTGCAATATAATTCTGCTCCCATCACACTATATCTAATAATGATCGTAATTTCTCATTTGTGATGATCACAAATATGTTCAAGGTGTAGTGACTTAGTAAGGTAAAGTGAGAATACAGAATCACCGTGCTGTTTATAAACGTGGGTAGGGTGATAGTGATAGCTAAGAGGGGGCACTTTGGGGCAATGCTCTACCTTAAAATCACAATGCCGTATCTTAAAAATACCATAAAGTAATATAAATTATTATAATTAAACGATTTTTTACTCCCAACCTACCTGTAACCCGTGCTGCTCTACTTCACATTCGATTCTAGCTACAGCCCTGAACGTGGGTGGTCCCACCAAGCGAAGCAAGACCGCATTATTAGTAGTAAGCACTGTAGGCATAGGTATAAAGTTTAATTGCGTGCGAATCCATAGACAAAGCTGAGCATAGCAAGACTGAGTAATAATATCAAATGGCGCGGAAACCCATTAATGTAAACTGATAGTAACAATATCGCTTACTGTTTATTGTTATTAATTTAGTTAAATCGCACTGTTTGATTATCGCCTATCCTGTTGAATGTTGAGTCGTTTCCTTTATAAATAAATCCAGATGTTTATGGACCGCTCCAGGAAATTCCGTTAATATTTGCATAGCTGCTAATGATACAAAGCTTTGTCGCTGCCAAATGGCAACAAATAAAGGTATTATTTTAACTACTTTATTAAGTTCCGTACAAACGATGGAAAACGGACTGTTCGTGAAATTTTAGATAGAAAACCACTACCTAACTTGTTTTGTATTTACACTTAATTTTCAGTCTGTTTAATTATTTTTATGGATTTCCGAGGTATATTTTACGACTATAAACAAATTATAGGATAATTTATTCCTACCATAAGCCGCAATTTCTTTCCAAAAATAATGAGGTTTCAAAATAATTTAACATATCTACAAACCTTTCCATTCGATTCAGTTTTTCAGTTAAGTATGTACAGACATTTTAAACTGAAGGAATATTTTAGTTGCTTGCGAAAATCAAAATGCCCCGTAAAGTACAAAATGCGATACGCTCTTAACGTGTATATTCCAAACCATTAAACTACGTCAACTTAAATTCGTACCTGAACATATTTCCGAGAAATCTCGTCATTTCACATATGAAATCTCGCAGCCGTCTCGCTAACGTCGTACAGAAATTTTGCACATTTGAAATTACCAAATACAAAATTTAGCGCATTTGCTGTAAATATTTAATTTAGGAATGATGTACCTTGTTGAAGCTAATGTTTTTGTTGACTATTAAATATGTTACTAATTTTCAGTGTGGACTTACTTTTTCATACAAAAAATAATTATAAGAAAATATAGGCATCTTTAGGACAAATGTTACCCGCAATGTCCAACAGCAAATTTTTTTACACTGAAAAACATGTTTTTTTTTTTTTTCAGTAATGATTTATTCAAATATTGCATCGTTCATTATGGCATGTTAAAAATGTGGTACAATCGCTACCATAACTCGATGTATGACGAGGTGGCACGACATGCATCATCGTAATGCCAGCGGTTCCAGATTAACCGATGCGATACCGTGGTCGTGCGGTAATATCTAACCTCATTTCACACTGCCACCGCCTAATTAGCTGTATCACACAAACCTAAACGTGCAGGGTACAATGCAATTAAATAACTTTATTTGAAGTTTTGAAGCAGGTTTTTCCAAACACTTTTCGAACGACAATATAAAACAATTCCTTCAACAAATCCCTGCCGCGAGCGGTCCGGGAGAAGAAGCAGCAAGAAACTACCGGGGTTAATTTTTTCCTGAAATCCATTTCTACATGTCTAACGTATAAGGTAGTTAAATAAAATGTTAATCCTTAATGGCTATTAGTATTTATTGTACCTATGTTATATTTTTTAAATAACATGTAGCTGTGGATATTGCGAAATAAATAAATGAAATAAAATAAACGGCAATGCCACATACATAGCGTCTTAACGCGTTAGTTTGAATGCTAATCATGGCATTATTCAGATGTGGCCAGCAATTTAGCACGCTAATTAACATGCGCTATTATGTGGGCAAGCTTTATATTAACGCGTTAATTGATGCATATTGAGGCAGAGCTGCAATATCAACAGTATAATATTATGGAAGGACCCGTAGCCTAGATGGTAGTGACCATGCCTGAGAAGCTAGAGGTCCCAGGTTCAATCTTTGTTCTCGGGTCATGGGTGTTAGTGATGTGTTATTTGTGTCGTCCATGCCACCCGCAACGCAACACAGGAAATCCTAGTGCAGGGTATGAGTGTATAAGCCTTTATTATAAGACTTAACATAACATTATAACGCAGACTGATGTGGTAGGGGTGTAACAGCAATCCGGGAAAATCGTTAATTTCAAACTTCGAATTGATCGCAGTCACTTTGAAAAGCTTGTTGGTAGATCAAAGGTAAATGAAGCTTTCGAACTGCGGATTGACTTTCGATCTCAAATAACTAGGTAGCTCACAGCGATTACAGATCTAGTCATTTTCACGGTGCCTATGCAATTTACCTACATACTAATTATAAGGGTACCTACTTACTACTTTTGCTAATATTTTTCTGATATTGATGAACCTTGAACATTATCATTCCTTATGTCTATTAAAAAGGAACTAGAATATTCTACAAAAACTAATCACCAAAAACATTTAATGTACAATCCTGGTCTCTGTGAAGTCAATCTAACACCCAAATCAATCTAACACCTTACCCAAGATGTATGAATTGTAGAGTTAAAGCAGGTCTTGTAGAGTTAAGGCCAGCCGTACACGGACCGCTTCAAGCAGTTAATGACCGACTGCTTGAAGCCGCGACCGCACGGTGAACTAT
>DWKA01000859.1:0-14299 GCA_018249155.1 Panoquina ocola ocola
TTATTAGTTAATTATGTTTGTAATTAATTTATTTTAAAAGAAGTACTGAGGAGTTTCTTTCGCCATTTCTTCGCCTCCATGACAAAGCACCTTTCCGAAATGGTGGTAAGTTAAAAAGTTGACGTTCATTAGTAAATATTTTTGATTTGATTTGAATAGTTATCATCTCAAATCCACATTTATATTAAATTTCGCCAAGTTTAACCTAAACACTCTACATCTACAGTCTACGTAGAATTCTCAGTTTTGCTTCATTTAATTCTATATACGATACATATCACATGCCAGGGAGGACATCTCTTTTTATATATTAAAAGGATTATCTCTTAACAGAAATGCACCATCAATTATTCTCAGAACGTTAATTAATTATCCATATGGGTTGCCGGGGAAATAATAAGGCTAAATTCTCTTTCCTCTGAAAATCGTAAGAGAGTGCTAAGGGAATCATGTTGGTTGCGTAAAATATAACTATACTATTTATATTTATATTTTTCTTAAGGCGACATTCTTATTTTTATAGCAACAGTGCAGTATAACACCGGAATACGTCACTTTTTCGTATCATATTCTATTGAATCATTCAACGCGTACTTTTTAAAATTCCGTACTAAAATGGGTAGAAATAGGCTTACATTACTAAGATTTCACTGTCCGCCTGTCTGTCAGTGATTGCTAGACACTTGAAATTTTTACACATGATGTATTTCTGTTGCCGCTTTAAAAAGAAATAATAAAACCAGAAAAAAATTAAGGGGCCTCCTATAAAACAAACGTGATATTTTGACTCGATATTCATAACGGCAACAGGAATACACTTGAAATGTTCCGAGAGTTGTAACTTACCTACCGAGAGTGTAACTCATTTCAAAAGTAAACAATGTGAGTTTTTGCCGATTTTTGTACGGAACCCTTAGGACGCGAGTCCGACTCGCACTTGGCCGATTTTTGTTTATTGTTTACTGATCTCTAAGTATAAGAATTTGACATTTTGTTTACTATGTAAATAAGATAAAAATAAAGCTTTTTTGTATTAGTATTTTTGTGCCAATCAAGGCGTGATGTCATTTTGAAGGTTGAGAATATTCAAAAACTTCAAAAGGTATTATTGCTGAGAATGGTGACGTCAAACCGAAAACTTTTTGGATTTCATTATGACTAACAATGTCCATAATATTCTGTATTGCCTGGAGATACTGATAATAAAAGGTATTGTTTTGAAATCTTTACTTTCAATATAACAATCTTTTACAGATTGAGGGCAACAAGTAAAAACGTCACAAAGAGCTAAATTTATAGTCGAATCTTTAGAAAACAAAATGTATTATAAGTTATGTAACATTCGATAATACCGATGAATATTTACGACTACTCTTGATACGTCAGATTAAATTTAAGTTCCGGCAGCTATTTAGTTGCAAACGAATTCTAGTTACATAGATAAATGAAGTATGTGGTAAACTATGCAGTTTAAATAACATATAATAGTAATAAGTTTAAATAACATTTCATCTAATTTAACCTGGCACACCTGCTTCTTAACTCATAATAAACATAATTTCACAGATGTAGTTAAATTAAACGCACTAGTAATTACTAGTATTAGTACAATCGTACTAACTACCAAACTAACAAATGTATAAAAAGAGTTTTATACTATTAATGATGATTGATAGAGATTTAAAACATCAAATTAGCGGACATTTGGATGCATCGTAACCGGTAACATTATCGCAGATATGACAGAAGCTTATAAAGTTTTATAACAGTGGCTAATTGCCCAATATAACATTTTGCAATCGATGATAAACATCAAAAAATCCAAAGTGACATTTGCTCGATAGTTTTGTGACTATGTAATAACTGTGAGGGGACACACACACATTGTCTAGGGCCTAGAAAGGGTCACAAATGAACGGATATAACAAAAATGAATGGATATAACAATGAACAATGAATAACACTTACGTTTGGATGCGGGCGCGTTCGGTGAACACGCGGGCGGCTTCGTTACAACCACGTCGTTTGGTTGTGTCTCCCCTACGGAATGAAAACTATATTAGAAGAGGATCCGAAATAAAATCGACCTTCGCTAATGTATTTGACGGGTGGAAATTGGTTGAGATTGTCAAAAAATACAAGTAACGAAAAGATTAACAAAAATAATTTTCATGTAGTTAACAGATGGGCGTACGTCAATTTTAGTTCGCATTGATGAATGAACTATGATAATAATAATCGTATAATATCTATACCTACTAATATTATAAAGCAGAAGAGTTTGTTTGTTTGTTTGATTGGTTGGACGCGCTAATCTCAGGAACTACTGGTCCAATTTGATTAATTCTTTCAGTGTTAGATAGCTCATTTATCGAGGAAAGCTATAGGCTATAATATAACGTCACGCTAAGATGAGTAGTAGATTTTTTTCCTGAAGCAAAGCGAGGGCGGGCCACTGGGTATATATTATGTAGATAAGTTTCATTTCCGAAATAGGTGTTTTTTCAGCTGCTTAAGTATTAAAAATAGCGATACCATATTTATACAAAAGCATTATTTAATTTTATAACTACAATGCAGTTTTAACGAGTAACTCTCCGTCGTTTGCAGCCGGTTTCATTAAAAGCTTGAATTTATAGTCGAATGTTGACATTTTAAACTAAATAGCTACGAATTTAATTTATTTTAACTCGTGATACATTTTATATTAATATCTAGATTTTGTAAAAATACATTTTTGTTTTATCATGTTTTATTACTACGTCAACATCGTCAGCGATATCTGGAGTATTCATAAAGGCTAATAACGAACATTTTTCTTACTTGAAGCAAGTAGATTTTCCGCTTAGTTATCGTACCAGCTATTGAATGTGAAGAAAAAATCTAAGAACTTTATAAAAGTAAATACCTTGAGCCTCATCGTAGGAATTCTGAGGAAATTTAAGGCGACAGAATTTTTCCATCACTTATTGAATTTCATGAGAGAATAAAGATTACGAAGAAAAATTAACGAAAATAGTATTAGGTACCTATTTGATAAAAGGAGGAATGTGTTTTACGTATTTACATCCAAATTAGATTTGTTTTATATGAGGTAGGTACATACTTAATAGAACATATTGATGAGCTAGCTAAAGCAACTGCAAAATTATATATTTCGATTGATCAAATAAGACTTCACAATTTGTGGTAATTGAGGTTTTGTTTGTATAATAATAATTATGATTAAAGCGAAATTATTGTAGCCAGATCCATTGGTGAATTAAGCCACAAAATAAATTGCTTTAAGTATTGTTTGCTTATCTATTATGAAAGAGTTTAAATTTCATGATAATTTCATTGAAATATCATATTACAAAATAATGTAAAATAGCTGATATTGATACCTAAAGTATTTTTATATGAATAATCCTTGTGATGAATTAAAAAAAATGTTTTTGATTTTCATAAAATCTGGAATCGTAACATTATTTTTTAGTTCATGTTTTCCAACTTTAATGTTACGCAGATAAATAAAATAGAAAAATGATACATTCCTAAGATAAAATAAACTTCACATCAAGACGACTGAATGTTGGTCGAAGAAAATGGCGATACGAATGCCTTACATTATTCAAGTAAATAACAAGGACTTTTCCAATTTCTGTTCAAGTAAAATTTCATGAGGAGCCAGTTTGCTCTAATAAGGCGTAAAGTGTAGGGAAAAAATGAGGCAGCAAAGCAAACGAAGGTATTGTTTCGCAATAATAAATTATGTTGCGCTCAGCTTTTTTCTAATAAGAAAGTACCTATACCTACACGTTTTCGAGTGTTGGTGGGCAACATCCGATACCAAGAAGTTATTTGTACCTAATTAGTTTATGTTGTCGTCTTTGATAAAGTCGCGTCAACATTTGGTAACTATAGATGAGTACTATTTATTACTTTATGTTATTGTGGGTTTGATACAATCAGTCAAAGAATAACAAGCAGCCACATAAGTTGCAGAATGTTATCTAAAGTTATCGTGTTGCATTCTGTTGCTCCACAAAACCCTCCAAAACGAGTGATGAAATTTCATTTAGTCAAGACCTCACATTAACGAACATAGTTCGCTTGCAAAAAGGAACAATGCAATTTTATTATTTATTCAAATTTCACTAATCGGCTATGGAATTATGCTTCTTAAAAATAACACTAACTTTCAAATAATATTCCAACACAAAGCTAGAAACAGAAAACTAACTTTTTAAAAATTCATACAGTGTTTACAATTCAATACCAATATGAATAATATACCGTTTCAAATAACGAACAACACACTGGCTGTATTGCAAATCAAACCGTGCCTAATAACATAAACAGCCTACCGAGAAGCGGTCGCCGAATTCCTAAATGCATGAAATCACTTACCATGCTTTCGAACAAGTCTCTGAGTCGATACAACGGCAAAATACCATTCGTGATATCGGATTATACCCAATCTTGCGTTGCTTCCTGTACGGTTTGCTAATGCAGCTGAACAGACCGCTAGCACAGCTGTGGTTTAAATTAGAACATCATTATGTTTCCGATTAAGCTAAGAATAGAGCACACTGAACTGATTGTTTATAAATTGATTGTTGTGCACAAGAGGACTTCCAGCCTATTCGTATAAAGGTAGAGTTAATACTAGAATACATTTAGATCTGTCCCAACGTAGCTGCTGACCGGGAAGACGAATACAGGTCAGGATTTGGCACAGTTACCTTTCTTTATTTTATTTACAGCTGACATTTAAGTAGGGAACTTTTGTGTACACTTACCTTTGCTAGTAGACGTTTACTTTTAATTCTTAAACGTGTAGACTAGAAAACAAGTAGAAGCGATAGAAATTCTCGTGACACAGGGTTTTTAACAAAACTTATTCGAAACGTCTTATTCTTATAAAATGTTGTATGCTTCTGAAAATAGAACCTAAACTATTGTTTATTAACCCTAAACGATAAGGGTAGTCCACTACAAAAAAAATTACAACATAACATAACGTGTTAATTTTACTCATTAAAATTCGAAAATCTCTTTAAAAATGAATACTAATATAAATTATACAGAAAATACCTACCTAATTTACGAAAGTCGCTATCTATTAGCTCATAAATAAAGTACATAAATTAACATAATAATGGATATTTCCCAGATTTCAACATATAAAGAAGCTTATCGTACACACGCTTTATTAGTAGGTCGAGGACATTATACTGAAACCCATTAACATTGTGGGGATATCCGAACGGGTTAATGGATATTTACACCTCTTTTATCCGATTTAAACTTATGAGCGCATTAATGTTCAATAATACCTGTCGATGTGACCGACATCCAGTAAGTAGGTATCTACTTAAGCAGGCTTAGCTCGAAAACAACGATAGGCGGAGATTTTAACTTTTAAGTTTATTACAAAAAATGTGCGCGTATTTGAGCAGACACGAAAAAAAAAACTTCTTTATTGTACCTATTTCTCGTAGTATCAAGCAATCCGTATAAACGTCAAAACTACCATTAAAACACAAAACAATAATACAATAATGTGTACACTGAAGGCCTTGTCAATCCTAACCACGGTATAGTTAATTCTAACCTATAACTGTATTCCGAAAAAAGAATAATAACATGTAAATAATTAATCAGAACTCAGAAGTGAATCAGTTTTCCGTACAGTACCTTTGTCAAGGACTATACGTTCCAGTAATTCCTGATACCTACCGTGGTACTTAATTTAGGTTTTTCGATATCTTCATTAGTGGCTTAGTAACATAAATTGGTTTGTTCGCTATTGCTATTGTTTCACGATGTTATTTAAATCGAAGTCTTAATTAAAACCGTTTGAATAATAATGCAGTAGACTAAATTGAAATACTTGTAAACAACTTAGGTAGATACATAACGTAATTAATATTGGATGGCTATCGAAATTGTGAAGAGTTTATTTTTCGTGAGGACGAGTTTCGTTAGAAGTCATTAACTTGACATAACTGTAATCAATCACGTGAATGTGCAAAAAAGTTGTATTACGCTAGGCCAACACTTTATTTTAAATGAAACAGATCTTTTTACAACATTTTTCTTCTCAAAAAAGTGCCTATTTAGCGCGGCTAAATTCCGTGGAATTAATATCTAAAGATCAAAACTGAATACATGTGCCTACACATAATTACCTTAACCAAGTGTGCAAAATGTCATTTCTTACTTACCTATCAACTGTCCATTGTATTTAAATTAAACAGTGACAGCAAAATTTCCATGTAGAGACGCGCGTTACTTTACAAGTATAAATACGTACAGCTAAGTTATTTCTTATATTTCAACCACAGAGCTATCCATTACTACATTTTAAATAGAAAAAAATGTAAAAATTGTATCACGTGTGAAGTTAACCACACTGCTGAGGGGCAACTGTGACAGGGCTAGCACACAATGCCACTTTCTGTATGGAAATCACAATAAAATAGCCGCTTTGTGCATCGATTACGACACGCAATGAGCACCGGTCGCATCATCCTCTGACCATCGGCGGTCACACAAAATAGAGTACGAAATCGAAGTTATTGAACGTGACGCTTTGCTTCCGTTTGTATTTGGAAATACCATATCCTATAACCGAGTACGTGTTAAATTGGTTCCGTATATAAATCAGAATAGATTCGAAATGCTATGTGACATACATGTTGTGAAACTGGATTTTATTAGGTGCGCGTTGTATATTTATTTCCTTTTAATAAATCATTTCATACATCATTAACTTACTTATGTTTATAATTATGTAATACCTAAACTAGATTAATCCCAATTTCACAATTAACTATTTAATGTGTCGATAGGTAAGCATTCAAAATAGTTGACAGTAATTTTCATACATTCAATTTTTAACCGCTGATACAAAAATAAAGAAAATAAGCTAAAGTTTATTTGCTTGTCTGTAGACCTAAACCGAGTTCTAAACCGAGTTTCTATCTGCTATTTTAATAGTAGGTATAACAAAAGATTTATTCAAATTATTTAGCTTATATTGACTGATACCAGGGAGCGCTGTTACCCTGTTTACGTTTTTTAATATTTAAATTTCCTTTCGTGTGATAAAAAAATATAACAAGTGAACTTCGAAGACATAATAATATGAGTATACGCAAGTAACATGACAAGAGTCCGTAAGGGACATTAGATGCGCAGAAGTCGTTTAGTTTTTAGCTCTGCTTTTTGTTCTGCGCATCTAACTGTCTCTTTTAGACACCTGCCAAGTTACGTGTCGATGAATATATACTTGCACATTACCTTCAATTGGGGCACGTAATTTAGGTAGATGCGTATCAAATCTGGTCACAAATGAAATTATCGTCACACGATTCGATGCAAAAGGGCAAACGTTACGATAATGTGCACATTTCCGTGCGTGTACAGTGATTGGCATACAATATATTGTCCAAAGACGAGGTGTGGCGGTTTAACTGTGCGAGACCAAATAGGCAAACCCTGTTTGAACCATCAATCACAGCTAGTTGTCGCGGTGTTCTATTCAGCTTGGTTTTATTAAGCGATCAAATGTAGGACACGTAAAATATTGTCTGTATCATAATTTGTCAACGTTCGCTTTATTAATTGTTAGGTATACCATAGTTCCAAAGAACTGCTGTGTTGATCTTAAAAACAATTATTATGTTAGCTATATTTTATATTTAACCAAGTATTACTACGTATGTTTCATTGCCATCCTCGGCAACATATTTGAGATCAAAATGGAAGCTGGTCAAAAGGAACATACAAAATTTTATTAGATACCTATGTACATACAGACACGGGAAAAGTGAAACATAAAATAAAAGCTTGTAAATGGTTACTGGTTACTATTTATTACGTGAGTTTTCTTTGTTTTTTATTATTATAGGATAAATTACGCGTTTGAAAATTTTTATTAATTCGTTTCTTACTCAGTGATCCGATCCAAAAGGTTAATAGGATCTCACCTAGCGCTCTATTTCCGTATTAGTTTGTAACAAAATAGTTACGTTGAGTAGAGTTCAGCGTATACATCTTAGGTAACACAAAGGGCATTGGCCTAAACGGTAGCTGTTCTGGTTATAATTAGTAATCACAATATTAGGATCGCATTCTTGTTTTAATCATTTAAAAAATGAAGTTACTCTAGAAAAATTAGCTTGTTAGTAATGCATCGAGAAATTTGTTCTAGGGATACCGGACTGATAGTATTGTTGGAGTTAATTAAACATCTTTTAAATGATCCCCTGTTTTTAATTACAGTTTACACTATTATCATAAAGAAATAGGGAATTTTATGGATACAATTATTTATACGTGGAAAGTCATTTCCAATTAGAAATGAATTATACACAATAATAAAGATTTCTGTATAGCAAAAAATAACTATTCACCCGCAAGAATGTTATCCTAATCCAACAATGTTATTGCAATATTTGCTGAGATTGGACGGTCTTTTATCATAACTTTTCTGTGAAGGATAAGGGGCCATGAGACCGCATAATCTTTAGGTTAGGGTATGTGTTCAAAAACTCGGCTCAGACTAGATATTAGTAAATATTATTAAAATCATAAAAAAAATTTGGATAAACCCGTGAACGTATCGAACGTGATAAACTAAAATTTTGAATATTCTTCTGACTCCTTTTTTCTTTTATGTGTCAAATATGGTAAAACATACGAGTACATTCAAATAAATCAAGCAAAAAATATTTGTTGTAAATTTTAAACCAATCGGATGATATATCTCAGGGAAACCATAATATTTGCCTTCCTATAAAGTACCCAGTTTTGTGCACGGGATGTAATAGTATAATTATACTAAGTTTCATGGTAAACACACCGGTAGTTTTTGCTTGAACATACAAACAAACAAAAAATGTAATTCAAATGATGCATATCAATATCATTATACAATTCTGTATTTGAACAAAAAACCTCCCACACAGTACCTCTGAAATAAATTTAAAGGTAACCTACGAGAAGTTGAATATTCAGCTTACTGCGAAAAAATTATTAACAGAAATTTACGACCCTTGAACCTTTTTCATATAGAGCAATAAAAGGTAGTATTAAGTTGGGGAAAAGGTGCGAAGTGCGAACACGGTGTAAGAGTACCTAAATATCATTCGGCATATCAAATTGTATACCATTACTCGCTATACAGAGCTCTTTTATAACATACGTACCCATAACTATCCTATTGTTGGACTTGGAAAGCCTCTCACAACATGGTCAAATATAATAGAAAAATGTTAGCACCTTAGTAGGTATGCTGGAAATCATTTGACCTAAAACACTTGAGTCTCCTCATACTTCACTTTATACTAGGACAATTACAGGGGTGAACAGTACTTGAATCAGGACTTCCCCTTCAAAGCACAGCTAGATGTTTATATCTGCGTTGGGCAGATCTTAAACCCTTTTTCGCTACGGAGCATTGCTAGCCACTGCATTCATAACAGATTACGTGAACCGATAATCTACTAAGCAGAAAGAAACCTTTTACTAACCAATTTTCTCAGGCGGAGTGAATATTTTCTTTATCCTTGTACTTCTTTTGATGTTGCACGTAAGTTTTTCGATAGCTTTGAGTATTTTCTTGCTGACTTTGTTAATAGTTCTGTGTTTCGGATCGGTGTACTTTGTCGTTCGGTGACCGCCGCCGACGGTTTTCTCACACCCCGAACCCGCACTGTCATCCGATTCCGTTGCAGACGTATCGGATACGGGGTAAAATATGTACGGGCTACCGGTGAAACAAGGGGAATCCATGATTTAAAATTCAAATTGCACTGGATCATTCACGTTTTATGATAAAAATGGAATACGTCTTTTCACAATCACTGCTGTCGATGTCTAGACGGACCTGGTTAAAGTCGGCGACGGAACTGCTAAGAATCGGGATGTCTATCCAGATGGTCACTGGCGCATGACGCCGCTCCTACGGCAAGCCTTGGACCTTGACTTACCTTGGTTCATTTGTCTTACGGCGCATAATTACTTATTGTTTAGTAAATAATGGCACATTTTGTCACATTTAATTAGGTACCTAGATAATTTTACAAAACATACGATCCGATCTCATTACACCATTTTTATATTAAGTATTCATACAAAGTCTTCATCATTACGCGCACATTAAGCGTAACTGTTATCACTAAAGTTATAGAATGTGTGAAAAACATTAAACATTGGTATTCAGTTAGGTTACACTTACGCACACCTTTTTTGTTTAGTTTCTTCATAAATTGCTTTAATATGCTTATGGGAACTCTCCGGCATATTAAAATATTTACACAGAAAATGGTCAGTATTTAAAGAAATAAATTGATAAATTAATCTATATCACTTTTCCTTTCATTTTCACTTTTTCTTAAAAGTGCCTGAAAGTTTGCCCTAGCAATAAAGCTTGATGTAACTTTTGCAAATGTAGTCTCTCCACTAGATTGCCAGATCATTTCCCGTGCCATCATAATATCGCTCGCCGATAAAATACACACATTTAAAAGTTCTCTTGAATTTTATTTTTAAAGTAAATATTGTATACCTACTAGGAATGCCTTTGACATTAAAATGCATCGAGTTCGAATATACGAGTTCAAAAATACAATTTATTTAAAGAAAGACGTTGCATTGCATCGAATGTTAGATATTAGTTTTCAGATATCTTATTAGATTTCTTAGTGAACGTAGAAAGACCATAAAGAGCAATTTCTTTTTTTTTATCTTTTGATCATTGATCTCAAAGCTCATTTAATCTGCGGTAGAAATGTCGAAGATTAATGTGCTCAGGTTATAAGAATTGACTGGATACCTGATATGACTATGACTAGATATATCAGTTAATTCCGTTTTATAAATTGCAGTAGGTCGGTAACTGTAAATGACGTGCAAATTGAAGTTCTTTAGTTCATGAAGATAAAGTAGCGGGAATTTTTCTTTATTCAAACCTCCAATTTAACAATTTTTCCTCATTCAACAATTTTCTTTTATGCTCTTCAATCAATTATGCCAATCAGGTGAAGTGCTAAATGAAACGCAAATGGGGATTACAACAGTTTCCCATTTAATGGGATTATAGTAATCCTTGATGGCGGTGTAAAATAGGTACATAACATTATCATCAAGTAATAGAGATCAATTCAATCACGTATTCATACAAGCACTGATATATCCACGATATATTTAATTTATGTAGATTTTCTAATTCACGCAGATTATGAACATGTTAACGATCAAATGAAAAACCATAACAGCTTATGGTAAGGATGTGTAAAGGGGAGTTAGGAACACATAGAAATAGTTAAATAAATTGAAAAAAAAAATCGAATCAACCTTTAAAACAATGGTAGGTCTCTAAAATTATTATTTTCTACGTGTTTTATACTATTTGACTAAAAGTAAAAAAATCAACTTTTTATTCAAAGTTTTACTAAGCACTATAATAATATAAATGAAGCATTTTAATTATGTTTTGTTTATGTTATAGGTACCTACTTATATTTATTCAAGTGCTCTTATAAAGAGGCCTATAAAAATGATACTAGCTAATAAAAGGTGAAACATATAAGAAGCACAGATGTGTAATACGACAGGCAGTGGTATAAATTCGTATTCTAACGGAACTACGCTCCTCTGAGGTCCCGCCCTTTCCGCTTCCGTATATTATGTCTCCTCCGAGAATTAACTGGGTTGCCTCAAGCATTCACAATGATGCATCGTAACTTCTCATAAAAAAAAGAAATGAACTATAATAAAAAGTATAGGCTTACGTAACGTAATAATGTTATTATGTCTTTTTTTCAACGCTTAATATTTTTTTATTGTTTACAGCAAATGAATATAAATCAACATCACCTAACCTAACGGAAAAAGATACATATTTTCGGCGGTATTTAAAAACCATTTCAATTATTTTTTATTTTAACTCAATGACGGTTTTGTTTCGACGTTGAAGTGATTTCTATTTACGTCTTACATAAGCGTACAAGGGGGTACTTGAAGATATCTTATTCATGAAACGGGTAGTGATTATTAAAAAATGGTAAAATTTTAAAGACCACTTACCTACAGACTTGTTGTAATCTTCCCTTAGTAAGTGTTGATGAGACGACGACCGTTGCCGTCCATGGTCGTTTCGATCAAATGTATCATAGTAACTACTTAGGGACTGCGTGGGCGTCGGTAATTCATATTCATTAGGAAATACTTGAATCTTAATATTATATTCCTTTTTTGGAGACTCCGTATGAATGCTCAACGTATGGCTATAGCTTGGAGACCTGGACGAGTCTAAATCTACCTGTTTAGTTTCGTTTTTTCCATGTTCATTTTCACGCGAACCATTTAAGACAATTTTCTTTATTGTTTTCACTTCTTCTATTTCACTTAATTTATGTTCAGTTATCATCGACAGTTCAGTGAGCTCTTCGCGCGACTGAAAATCATTTTCAGGCTTCGAATTATATGTTTTCTCCGAGTCAAATGTCGAAGTACCGTTCATCTTGGTCTCGTCGTGCAAATATTTTTTAAAAAGATCACTGTTCCTCTTCGTCTCAAAAGGATTCTTTCTATTTCGTGTAACATTGTTGTGCGTACTTTCTACGTCTGCATTCTTGTATTTACTATTGCCGAGGTAAGGATCGCTTTTACCATTTGTGCTTAGTTTTGACTCAGTCATACTATTTTGTAAGTCAATTTCATTCCTAGAATTAGAATCATAAGTTGTTGAAAAAACAGGCGGTTGTAATTCTGCAGTATAGTCTTCAAAAGATGGTGATTCCTTACATTTATTAATTGATTTATTTCTATCTACTCCGGCAAGCGTCGCTTTACCGTTTGGTACGGGAAGTTTGGAAGCACTTGAGTAATTTGAGGGTAATGTTGTATAAAAAGGATTCGTGGGATGAAACTTGAGCGGTTCTTCAGTAGGCGCGATGGATTTTACGAGTGGCGTTGAGCTGAGAGTTGTTTGCACCGAGTTGAGTGAACGCATAGGGGAGGAAAATGTCCGATTATGCGGAGATTGAGACGGCCTTATAGTGGCGTAGACCGGCGGCTGCGGTGTTGCCCTCCCACTATTAACTTCTGCAATTATTTGTGACGGTCCTGGAACAAAAATACACTACATAAGTAAAGGTTGATCTTTGATACAGGTATGCGTTTGAAGTCGAAGGTACATATCAGTGAAATATACCTAAACGAAAACTCAGTTAACGATCTTATTACGATCTCAACTATACATATTTTCCATAAAGACAACATATTATGAGAGAATTTAACGAATTCTGATATTACATTTCACACTAATCCAAATTAACTTTAAAAAACCATGAAAATAATTGTAATGTTACTCTTCACAGCAAAGAAAAGCAATTTTCTTAGAACATAACATATTTTTCCTATCTCATAATCGTACTTTCTGTTCATACTCAAAAGATTAACTGACAAAAATATTTATTGTAACGATAACTTTTATTAATTTTATAGAATTCATTATATTTCTCGTTTAGTATCTTATTTTATGGATTCCATCTATTATTCTCATATACTTTAAAACATAATTATCATTGAAACATGATATGAAATAGCATCTAAATATAAAGGGTTTAGTTCATCAAAGGAAAAAGACCCTATTAAGAGCTCCATTTGACGCCTTCAGTACCTAAAAGCGTCACGTTATATTCAAGCTTCCAACGTGCACAGCGATAAAGTATCAGGACTTTATGAGGTGAGGAGTTTAGGACTCAGTAGATTTACATAATATCTTTTTGTATATAATTTTTTTTTCCTTTATTTAACCATGTCTCACAAATGATTTTATTGAGTTACAAAGAATATTCTACAAGATTATTTTATATATTTAATTAAACGGTAAAGCACTGAAGTCACATGCTGATACATATCATCGCTGTCTATGGAGGCGCTTGATACGTACACCAAGGGTGACACCAGAATACCAGATATGTCACCGATACATTCCCAGCTAAGAAAGAAATATTCAAGTTAACGAAAGAATTAGACAGTAAAAAGTAAAATTTACAACATTCTTGTTACTTTTATAGACCAGTGCAGAAGCCTTGAAAAATTATAAAAAGTGTAAATAAATTATAGTAGGATGGAACCCATCACAAGAGGAGGGGGATATTTTAAAACTCAAAGGAAAAATAATTTACGGGCGATCTGAGGTCGGGAAGGGGATGGGGGTGAGGTTTTAAGGGTAAAAAACAGTTTTTCTCGATTTCTGACAAAACTAAAAGTCCTATCAAAAAAGTTAAATCGCAAA
>DWKA01000860.1:0-14294 GCA_018249155.1 Panoquina ocola ocola
ATATACTGACAAGCGTGTTAGAAAGGGATGGCACTGCCCCTCCGTTGTGCTATTTCACTGCCCGAATTTTGAATCTGTCCACTATCGAATGGTTTTGAACCTTATTGCAACTACTAAGAATTCAATTTAGAACGTATAAATTCCTTCCGTGCACAGTCCATATAGGTACATATATAAAGTCCTTGATGTTTATTTAGGTTATCTCTTTATCTCTGGAAATTATTTCTAACTCTACTGTATCAAGATGGTTTATATTTTTGTAGAACTGCAAAGGCTGCTATGGCCAGCAGCAATTCTGTCCATTCGAAAAATAAATAAGTTGCTAAATATTTAATTCCATATTATAGAACGCAATTAAATAAGAATTGAAAAATCAATGTCCTTCATTGACTTAAAAATTCAAAATCTCATTACACCTACTACTTTATTATCCTCAAAGATATGCTAATGAAGAAGAGAATATATGCTTTCGTCATTTCTTCTCCTTCGTGGATTACCTTTCCGAATTGTTGGAAGAGTCAAAAAAATTACCTGCATAAGTATATCAGTGATACCTCAACGATTTTGAATTTAAATTAGCACCGTCATAACGAGCACAACATATTATTGTAGCCGCGGTACCTCGCCGGTGCGCCAGTGCTGGTGCGCGGCCGTCGCGGACATCCATAAAGAATGATTTCTAGTCGTGTGACCTGACAGTGCGAAATGAATACAATTTCTAACACGCCAGTTATGTTAATACAGCCATCGAGGCGTTCACGGCCCTGACGTGTTTACGTTGTTACTCCACTCCGCCACTCCGCCACTCCGCCCGCTCGCGGTCATAAATCGTCTATCAACGTTTTTTATGCAAATTGTCTAGAGCAAACCGAGGAATGTCTGTTTGTTCGTCTTCGGATGATTACGTTCGGCATAATGGCACGCGTTTCCCATAGACGAGGGACCTACCACTATATTAGTAGGTAGGTACCTACCGGCTGAATGCTGAAAACTTAATTTATTTTATATTTCTCTTTTGTTTATGACCATGAATCATCAAGTAGCTCCTAATACTCGTAAATGTTCCCATATTTTTGCATTTACTAGCTTACTTTATTGCATTGTAGTTGTTAGGAAAGAAATTACCCGCTTGATTTAATTTTATTTTCTTCCTCTGCCCTCTGTAATCACAAAAAGATACCAACATAAAGTATGTGACGTCACTTACGGTCACTTATTTAAATTTTAAATAATTAAGTACGCAATGCTAGAATCTTCACCTAGTTAGCTCATCTCTATTTAACGTTTACAAAACTTTCAGTTTCACTAAATGACTAAACTGTCTTTAAATATGTAGGATTGTAAGTAGATATGTAAACATTAATTTTATTTCCAACAGATTAAATGAAAATATAAAACTATTTCAAACTCATAACACATAACTCCAAGTCATAGAAGTTTGAATGGCAGTGAAAAAAACAATTGTAATTTATGGGCGCACAAACAAAGACGGTAATTCATCACTCGTCATAAAGGACAGATTACGTGCGACATATTTATGAGCGGCTTGCAGCACGGCGCAGTGCGCTGTGCGGAGGTTGGACGCTCCGTGCGCACTATTTTTGCGCGTTTGGAAATAATATTCATGCTGACATGCAACTGATTACTCGTATAAGCATACATAAGTCTTAATAATAATTTTCATATAATCAATTCCACATGCCATGTTTGCTGGAAAATGCTTAACTTTTTTCAGTCATAGACTTGTCGCTACTGTTGAAACTGATAATAATATTGACACCAAGAACATCGACACAAAAGCTTTAAATTTTTTGAAATAAGCTCACGGCTGATAATCGGTCGTGCCGGTGGTCTCAGTCAATTTGCCCCAGGGATCTCCTGCTGATCTGGTACAGAAGAAAGATTGAGATTTTAAAATTAAATTATTAAAATTTTAATGAAATCATTTTCCATGTCATATTTTATCAGCAACAACGAATAAATTATTCAAAACCATTCCAATACTGTGTCACGGCAAAAAAACTGGCTCTCAAACAATGACAGTAATGCATCACTCGTCATAAAGGACAGATTACGCACGTCTGGCGCGACAGATTTACGAGCGACTTGCATAATAGTGGCCCACGGTTATAATGGAGTCGGTGACAAAAAACTTTCACTCGGAGCGGCCGTACCCTCGGCTGCTGTGGGAAATGTCTCATTGAATTGCTCCAGAATCGAATGTAACCGATTTCCAAAATTTTGCCTAAGATTAGATGCATATTCTTCTATATCATGCCTGCACTATTTTTCTGACCACTTCTTAAAAGCATCTGTGCGTTTGCGATCTGCAGATTTTCAAGTCCACGTCTTAATTCTCGATGACCAATGGGTGTATGAGTGAAGATTTGAGGGACAATTTGAGATTGAACCCACGTCTAAAACAAATTGAAGTTAACTAAGCAACTTGTGTTTAACAACAAAAGAGGAGCCTATGCACAATAACATCCACAATTTTTAAGGTAAACGGCAATAGAAGCCATATAGGTATTTAATAACGTAATAATTTAATCCTACGATTAAACTTAAGACTAGTCATGCAATTTTTTATCAAAATTACAGATATTTGTGTGCTGTGTATCACTTAAGGGATCCAAATGGATCCAATAGTGCTTTGATTAATAAGATAAACACATAGTACCTATCTAAGCGGTTACATGTTTGTGCAGTATTCAAATTCCATTGAATCTGTTTATATCTCCAAAGTCTCGTAACGTATGACGTGAACACGAATAGAATTCTATTGGCGTGATTTACGACCGATACAAACTTAATTATTTCCACGGGTTAACTCGCTAGGTAATAAATTACCGGATTGCATAATTTCAGAATCTTTTATTTATGACAACGGAAATTAATTATATTATTACATAAATTTCATGTATGTAACAATTAAAATCTACCTGTGAAATTAATACTAATGATTCGGAAGTTCTCGGGGACAATAGTATAGGTACTTGGTATTGAGTGTGAAATTACAGTGACAGGTAAAAATACTGTCAATAAATACATCTACAAGTAAAAAGAGAGTAGAGACAATGGAACCAATCAAAGATTGTAAAACCTTTAAAAATTCTTCTCTTTGTCAGCATTATTAAGTATAGTTTGTAGACAAATAGACGGACAATGATACGAACTTTTGTTTGACAAGTTCAAACGTCGCGACTGGCCAGACGGACAGAAAATTAAATATTGTACATACCTACTTGTACTTTCTGGCACTTAGGACATTTCACACTGCAATGTCACTAGCGAACAACTTACCTTCACGTGCATATAATATTAAATGGTCCAAACGCCATTGAAAAACGACTTAATTATACGCTTTTTGTAAAATTTTAAATGATTAAATTCTACAACGCCTCACAGGTTATAAACAGTGTACATTGTGTTACTATTTACAATTACGATATTAAGTGACATACACATAGTTTGTGTGTTACAGACTGAGATTACTTTTACATTTTGAAGTCCTCAGTACAAATCACGTAAGTATCAATTTCGTGGCAAAAGTGTACAGGTTGTTCAAAAATAGACACGAGTACGTTTATAATATAATGTGAGCTAATTAATAATAAATCAACGGGCGGATTACGGGGACGCGGCGGGACAAATGTTTCCGGTGCGCCCGCTTTATTATTTTCATTATTTTTATTTACCAAATAAAAATTTATGGACGGGGAGACCGCCTTCCGAGAGATTTAGCGAGTGTGTCATAGACTCGGGAGCTGAAAACTCGATCTGCTTTGAAATATGAACGGTTTTAATGGTTCCGCGGTCTGTACGTCCGAAGGCTCGTTGATATATCGCCCTATTTGTATTATCCAAATATGGATTCCTTTTATTTCGACCGAGTGCCTCATTTTACAATACGATATATAAATATGAGCTGCCAGTGTCGAAGCTGTTTTGATATATCGCTCTGCAAGACGAACGTCATTGAAAAAGTTAATCTGTGACTTCCCGGGTGACAACTGAGGGTTGCCGTTGCCATAGTCTCGTCATACTTCAAAAGATACATTGAACATCCATTGTAGATAGTAATAGTCAAGATAGATAGAGAAAAGTTATGCAGCACCTGTTAAACACTTGTGATATTCAGGCCCCAACCCCTTCGCCATGCCTCAAGCGAGTGTTGCAGTGTCTCGCGTTATCATTTCGCAGCGTGTAGAAACCGGTACATAGGTACATGCTTGTCCAAGCATCAATTGAATTACCTTTTTGATGATATTAATAATGCTAGTTATAAGTAGCTTTCTGTCAGAAGTAAAAAACATAGAAGATCACCTCGCTGGAGTCAACTTCGACCAAAAAAAAACGCAGATGTTTAGAGGCAATATCACCACAAACTAATGTGAAGTCATAAAATAAAATGCGGCAATTCATTCATTAAGAGCATTAAAAGTGCATTCAAGTTAGTGGAGGCGCATGGACTCATTTGCCGGACGGACGTAAAACGACGAGCGCAGACAAAATGTGCGATCGATTATTGGATACGGGTAATGATATTTACAACGTTTAATATATAACAATTATTGCGAGCGATAGTTGCGCTACAAATGCTACGATCGCTTATTGGGCAGAGAAAGAAACACTATCTGCTTCAATTTATCTACAGCTGGCTAGCAACAGACGCACGCACCGACAATAAGTTGTATTACAAGGCTGAGTACAAATTTAGTCGTCCTCCCACTCGACTCGCTCGATTATTTATAATAAAACCTTTTTATACATTTTGTTTCCGATTCAACATAAATAAGATATGTTATTTAAAGCCAATATATCACTTGACAGGTGGTAGGCAGGCGCGCCCGCGCGGGATCGCTAATTAGTGCCTAATGCCCTGCGCCCGACGGTCCACATTCGCTCGGCCGAGCGCTCAGGTCGTCGGGTCGTAGCAGACGTTTCATAAGATTTATACATATATCAAAGTAAGGCTTTGTGTGAATGTAGTGAGAGATTTTAATCAACGTCCGAATGCACGGGCAATAAGTCGGGGTCTGGCGTTCGAGTCCCGGCCGCGCACAGGATGCCCGATGCGAGCAATTAAGTTGAAACGATTAATCAATAACACATCTGAATATATCTCGGCCACATCGCGAATATCTACACGATCTGGCCGCTTAGGGATATTTATTTGGCTCAAGATTTCATTTCGTTTTGGTTTTGTCGAAGGAGCTTTACCTGGCTGTCGCGAAATACTAAAAATTCTCCGTTTTGAGGTTCGTATTACATGTCGGACAGGTCCAAGACCCCGCTACCGGAGGACATCGGCTCTTCCTAATTATAACTTACGACGTACGTGTTGTTATAACATGTATGTAAAATTGTTTAATTATAATGTAAAATGTAAATGACAAAAAATTTCAAATGCACATTTGCACTGTGTCATTAAGCTAAATTATTTATATTAACTGCGGCTACAATAATTTAATTATACTTTAAAACCAGCCAAGTGTGTGTCGGGCGCCGCGCAATGTAGAGTTCCGCAGTTGTGTAAGTTACTCCCAAAGTTGCAAAACAATAGGTACTCCGTAATCATGATATTTTTTAAATTCATCTTAGGTATGTTGGTACCTAGGTACCTCCTACCGTTGTCGAAAAAAAGATTCGTTAAACCATGTCGAAGGCCCTTAGACTATGTGTTGCGTTCATCAGTTTTTCCAACATCATGCCTTGCTCTAGATCTCAGTGGGTTAACAGTATAAACGTGTATAAGTATAAAACCTTTTGTTCCATTCCAAAGATTAAGTTGTAGCAACTCGTAGACATGAAAATTCCCAGCAAGCCGTTGCTCACGTTACCCGCAGAAATAGTATTATGCGCGGCTATTTACAATATTGACAGGTTATATTTCGAAACACTTGCGCTGGCTTGCGTTATGATTTACGGCACTTATTAACTAAGGCGGACAGTATCGCCGCTTCATCACAATATGCAATATTTTATGCACCTTTCATAAGCATGCACATTAGCGGCCGCGATGGTGCTAATTTTTATTACGGGTCGCACCTAGCGCCATCTAGCGGGCCAGAATGGCGTTCAGTAGAGGGTACGTATTTAAGTTGTGTAATGTCGGGCACGATCAGTTCGGGGCGAGAGGAGGCTTTTCAAAAGTGAGGATCGGAGGTGAGAGCAGATGGTCGGGTTTCGACGACCGACGTGGAGGTGAAGACGAGCGAGTGAGTTGCGTCGGCGGCTGACGCGGCTGACGCGGCGGCGACTCGGCGAACGCTAATCGATGCGCGCCACTGCGCTGTCTTCCGACGGCGGCCATTACGCACCTTTATGACCACCCGACCCCGGCGCCCGGCCCGCGCGCCCCGCTCCAAGGCGGCACATGACGAATCAATATGCCGCCGACCGACTCAACACTTATTTATTTGACGCGATTTATTAGCCGAATGCCTGTAAACTTTTATGCGCCTCTCCCCGGCGAGGGATGCTTTATGATGGACAGGGTCGTGATAAAATTGTATGTGGGTGCCGCGCCGTCTACGTTTATTGCGAATCGGAACAGATGCCTGGCCGCGCGCTCCGCCGCATTACATCCCAATTTTAACGCGCGCCTCTGCTTACTGTCGACAGGCCCGCCGCTCGCGCCCTCTATACCGTGCCCTAACCTCATAATATTCTTTGCACCATTTCGTTTATGAAATTATTTTGAAGTAACATTCATATTTGAAGAAAAAATATTTTTTTTTATTAAATTAAATCAAATCAATTTATTTTATTTTTAAACACTGAGATACTTGTACAATACAAAACACTTAAAATGAGTAAGTAGATACTTGAAAAAACGTAGTCTAATTTAATTTATGTATCTAATAAATTACAATAACTAACCTTGAAGTCCTTTTACCGACACACATGCTTCATTTAGATCGTTCTGATAGTGAATCAAGAGATCCACCTATTCGTAATAGGAAACTGGTTTGTGAGCTAGAACGATTCATACTTGAGTACGAATTGTCTATTTTGTGACTAGAGGCAGTAAAGCTGCATTTTATCGCTACGCTTAGGTCAGTATAAACGCAATTAAACGGTTCCTGTCGGTACACGACGGCTAGGTAAAGGAACCCTATTAGGTGCGCTAATGTGAAACGTAAAATTGTTTTCAACGATGCCGATGTTACTACCCAGTAAACATAAGGGAATGGACCACCCCGAAGACACCTTCATTATTGGTAAGCAGGCGTCGCTACGCCGTCCGTTCCACGATTTCGCTTCATTAATTTTATAATTACATATATTTCACCGGTTGCAATTAACGTTCGTTGGTTCAGTCCCGAGCTGTAGACAAAATGTCGGACGGAAATGTGTAATTTTTTCACAAATATTGCGGAAGGAAGGCGACGCTTCCTGCGGTCTGTTTAGATGGTTTTTATGCTAATCGCGAGATTTGCTGGGGTTTCTTTTAACGCTGCGATTATTCACGGAGCGCGGTTGCGCCGCTCCTTTAAGAAATTAGCGGTCATCCACTTTTTCAATGGAAGAAACTCGTAGAAGGTAGTTCTCAGAATCTCTGTCCAATTGTTATGTGACGTGTCCATGCACTTTGATCAGAAAAGGAGCAAAAAGATATTCCAAGTTAAACCACAGCCGATCCGGACCCCAGCTTGTGTGACAACATAGCAAATAAAAGTAAATTAATAGAAGTTACACTAAAACTAAAGTTACTCAAATACCAACTTCGATTACGGCGGCGCGGCACGCAACCGGAAAATCTTGTGACGGTTACTCATTATCAGTCCACTAAGAAGCGCGCGCGGGGTTGTTCAGAATGGAGTCGTGTTGCCAATAACATTTTTCTGTAGTAAAAAAATCTACTATCAAAATTCTAGTAATTATTTTTATGATTAAATCATTTTCATTATCGAATATAACATATCGTCCGGTTGAGTTTTCCACGAAGTAAAATGATAAGTGGAGAGCGAGTGGTCGGCGGCGACCCAACTTGCATCGTTTGCGCTGGAACTCGTTTGGCTCAGTGGAGGAGGTGCCGATTATCTTCTAACGTACAAATAATGACCAATATTTCATGAAATATTGAGAAAACACGCGAAATGCGAGCGTCACCCGGAAGGGGTGGCCGTAGTTAATTTTTATGGGTCACATATGATGCACGGCGCCCGGTGCCGCTTAATGACTGGACTCGTGTAATCTTCTGATACACAAACTTTGCTGTTATTTAGCTGCTGGAGTTTGTAATCGTACTGTGGCTGCCGTGAAGCATTCGCATGTAGAAACACGAATGGCTTGGTTGACAATGAGAAATTTAGTGTTTTTGAGAAAAATATCAGAGGCTTCCGATTTAATTTTTATTTATGAGCTACGAGTAGGTATACAGTCATATAGCTCGTATATGGTATAGAATATATATTTTTAAGTTACTTATTTTTATTTTTTTTTAGTAACTTATTTCTTTTAAACATATTGTATAATTGCTATTTGTAATTGTAAAGATAACATTTTTGTGAATATTGTGCGCATTTATAGATGTTACACAATGAACGACGCAATTCCCGTAATTATTTTGTGCGCAGTTCTTGTTAAGACCGTTAACTAACATAGAAAACTCGTAATGTACGAGAGACCCGGAAAGGGGTGGCCATAGTTAATTTTTATGGGGTAGCGTATGAAGTATGGACGCCGTGTTAGCTTAATGACTCTACATAGAGACTGGAGCTTTAACACGGTCGGTATTAAATTTTACGATAAAATTCTGACATTTCAATTCATATACGCGTGTTCTTGGTGCCGTGTAACACATTGTGATCGTAAATGTCTTGTGTTATAATGTCAACAATATAACATATTAGGGCAAGGCTGCCTTTTGAAATAAATAAAAATCCGCCGCGATAATTATTTATCAAGTCTGAAGCAATAAATATTAGAATACAACCACATAAATGCAACATTTTGGTAATTAATTAATCTTTATCTCCTTATGTTTCTATTTACATTATCAAGTCTGACTTCAACTTGAAGTGAACGAAGAAAATGAATTGACTATCAATAGTCAAGTATTACGGAATAATTTTTGACTCTGACCTTAACTAAATTATGTCATTGTTCCATAAACCTAAACAGATTGGAAAGTGCTTCAGCGGAGAGAGAAGGATTCTTATTCTCACGTGGGGAGGTCGGCGCGGCTGATCAATCTGTCGATGGGCCCCGCATGCAAATACCAAACAATCCACGGCGTGCCCTCGCCGCTCTCCACTCCGCTCCTACTCGAATGCATAACAGACAAACAGGCTAATCCCGGCGTTATCGTAAATTGTCAGTTTATGACGTGCGGAACGACCGCGGGGGCGGCGGGGAGGCAGAGTTTTCTAATTTCGCCCCCTGCGCCCGTTTTGATGCGCTAATTCGTGTAAGCAGTTTCTGAACGTGCTTGTTTCGAGTTCGCTTCGCCCCGACCGCGTCGATACACCCCTCCGGTCCTCCGGGCCTCCGACCCAATGCTCGGGAGCTAAAGTCGATTTTGAAGCGCAGCGGCTCACCTTGCGAGTTGCCGAGGTTATCGTCGGCTTTTACATGGAGTTGCGCAATTTACATACATTTGTTTGTTCGGTTTTTAAATTGCGAATTAACCGTGTTAATCGCGAATGGTGTTTTGCTAAACGCTACGAATTAAAAGTTATTGACGCATAGATAATCATACCAAAGAACACGGGTAAATGGGTGAACACTTTGTTTTAATTTGAACGTACCTATTATGTTCCTGCATGCCTGCCTTAAAAGTATCTTGCTTTGGCTGGTAAGAGTCGACTGCGAAGTCTGTCGTGCAAAATAAAATTATAATAGGTATAACAGATTACAACCTATTGAAAATAAATGACCTCGATAATTCTTTATCGCATTAGGCATGTAGGTGCATGTTATTTTTGCAAGCGGCACTTGAAAAATTGTAATAAAACGGCACACCGCATCCGTAGCGCCCTCCGCGCCCGCGACCAGCCGCACCCAGTATTCTCACACAAGCCAACGGGAAAATAGATTGCAAACTAATCATTGGACAAATATGTCGCCTGCACGTAGCGGCGGGCGGCGCGCGGCTCGCGGCTGCGGCTCGCGGCATGGCCCGGCGCGGCGGCGCGGCCGTCCGCAATCGCATCGGCGCGGGCGCATCACCAATTAATACTCTTCATTTAATCGATTCCTTCAATTATAACCGACTTGATATACGTTAATCCTTTTCGGCCGCTCTCCGAGCCTCCCCGGGATATTCTCGGGTATAATTACGTGGGAGGCGACCTCTATTGACAAGTATTGATGTTTTTAATCTGATGTTAGGATAAGACATTAGTATGCGCGTCCGTCCGTGTTGATTTGTGGCCGGCCGGCTCATTGGTTCGTAATTATTGGATTTCGGCGCTATATTTATTGGCATTTCTTCTCGGTCGCCTTGATTTATCATTGGGCTGTCGTTCCAGAAATTATTGCGAGATCCGCTCCGTCTGCTCGGTGTTTTTTTCGTTTATTAAGGCACAAATCCCGGAGGTGGAGGCAATACGTCATGTTTCAATACGTTACGCGTTAGGACACATGATCACCTCCATTAAGGCGCGTCTCCCGACGGATTAGCGCCGTCAGCGCGTCGAGTAATGAGATGGTGAAAATATTGGAAATATCGCGACAATAATAAACGTGTAATAGGGAGATGCGCCGCAGCTGGGCCCGCCAGGGGCGCTGGCGTCGCGCGCCGAGCCTCGCGGCAATCGAACGTGAAACATTTTTAAAAATTACTCATCTGCCAGTTCTATCCATTTTTATAGTCATCACAATACAGCAGTAACGACACTGCTTCTTTTTAAATTCGACTTTAATTCTTTTTATTGACACTTAGAAGTAGATAACGTAGGCTACACATTCCTCGGAGGAGTAGATTCATGATTTTCATCCGGATATACCTAGTAGGTATGTTTCTTCCTCACTTCACTTACCTAATTGGTAAATCAGCTTACAAAAGTACAATGTGATTATATCGTGATTATCCATTTAAAATAAGAATAGACACAAATTGAAAAGTTTTAATGTTAAAACTATTTTTTTTTACTCCTTAATATTTTTTAAAAGACCAAAAATTATTTCTACAATTTTTTACTAAGTAACTTAAGTTAAAAGTTTTAAAAGATCCCAAAGACTTTTTTTGAATAAATAAATGTGTACGCTCCTAACCCTTCACATGACTGAATACAGACTAAAAATACCTCCGCATTGATGAGGTAGGTACCTACCTACCTATTACTGGCGCGCGAAAATGATGGATCAACGTCACGCACGTGTTTTCTTTTTAAAACGCAAACAAAGACGCGGGAAAATTGCATCCAGCCAGCATCAGCTAATATTCCCTTGCCAATCATCCGCCCAAGTCAATTTTCAATTTTCTCCGTTAATAAGCACGTCAGCACCGCTCGCTACAATACCTACCCCGGCTTTTTATTTTATTACACCGACCACACTCCGCTACACTCATACTGCGGCTATTAAAATTGAAACATCTTTTGTAATAAGTACCTTGGTATTAATAGTTCAAATATTTTCACTGAATGGTATTTTTCATATGCCCAGGTAGATCAATAGAATAGATCAAGGTAATTATATCATATCGCGGCAGAAATAAATGACTCTCGAAAGTGTACCAAGTGTTATTATTAGTAAAATATTTTGTTTAGATTTGCTGCATCTCTCAGTGAAAAGGATTGATGTCGAATCGCGTTCAGAATGAGGTTTGATGTCGGGTTCATCATTCATTAATTTAG
The DNA here is from genome assembly GCA_018249155.1 of Panoquina ocola ocola. Lineage (NCBI taxonomy): Eukaryota > Metazoa > Arthropoda > Insecta > Lepidoptera > Hesperiidae > Panoquina > Panoquina ocola. Next base: position 11,811 of record DWKA01000860.1, read on the forward strand.
TGATAATTTTCCTGCATTGAGATGCTACCTATGTATAGTAAAGGACTAGAGCAGATATCGCGTATAATTGTTGTATCGCGTACAGTTGAGTATAAGATGAAGCAACTCTTTGAGTTTACATGCTAGACGTTCACTAAAGTAAAAGGGTAAGGTAGGATCGCGACAGAATTTCATCTGCCTAGCAAATCGAGTTCTACATTTCTAAAGAATCTGTAACATACTAAGAATACAGTAAGAATAAGAGAATTCTCCATAATGTTCTCAAAGGTGTGTACCTAAATGTAGCCAATCTGCAGTTGGGTAGCGTGGTAGAATATCCCTTGTAGGTAACTCTTACATTATGAGAATTCTGCGTTGTAAAGTTGTAATCATGAAGTAAATCTTATGTAGGTAGGTGTGGCGTTATTTAAGTGATTAATCCACTCAGTAGATATAATCAAGATAAAGGAATTTAAAAAATGCGATATACCTAGGTATTTATATATTTTTTTTTATGTTACTTTAAGGGCCCGGGTATTAAAGAATTAAATTCAATAAATACATTTTGTATGGAAATCTTGTATGTATTTAAGCTTTCAGTAACTATACAAAGAGAATTCAAATATTATTTTATTGGTATGTAGTTATGTACTAAAATTTTAAACTTAGCTATTGAAGCAGAGTGGCGCAGTGGAAGCGTGCTGGGCCCATAACCCAGAGGTCCGTGGATCGAAACCACGCTCTGCTAAATCTCTTCCGTATTCTTCTGTGCTACTTTTGGAGTTATTTTACTACTAAAATTATTATTTTTAAACTTCAAGATAATTTAATACCATAATCTCTCTTCGATGTCGATAATATTTTTTTATAATTATATTTCTAGTTCGTATAAAGCGTATGTTTGGTAATGAAATATAATAAATAATTTAAATAACAAAGAATTATTGTTTCTTCGTTTTATGTTGCTTTTTCATGTATAATATATTTTATTTTAATATAATAAACAATCATAACTGATGAAAATGAAACTAATACAATCTGTGATTACAATTATGATTAGCAACGTGCAGCGCCATCTATTGATACATTTGTTAAGCTTCCCCTACAAGCAAACGGCCGCACAGCCGCGCGCATGACAAAATTAAGCGTTTTGTTTTCATGCTTATTGAAAGGTATATTATGCAATTAACTTTATTCTAATTAAATCAGAATCTAATAATACATGGCGGACTCATAGTATATTTACCGCTATGTATATTGTATAATTATATATTATTATTAAACCTGGTTTAAATATTTTGTAAACTTCAAGTAGGTAAATATCAAAGTAGCTATATATTATATATAGGTAGATATATATCTACCTGCTATTTAAACAGCACTCGTTTCTAAATAAATTATGTTATTTATAGAAAATGAGCATGTAACTTGACAAACACGTAGTGTACCTAATTGAATTACCTAATTAATGTCAAAGTAATCGCCAAGTAATTTACATACCCACGGAAAATTTCCTTCGCCGTTGAATGACAGGTCACCCGACTCGTGGAAAAATACCGCTGTCGATAGATATTGAAATACCTGCAATACATGACTGTTCTACTCGTAGTCATGAGGATTAATGTCTGGATTCGATTCACATAGGTTTAAGTAATCTTTGCTTAAGTTTTTCATTATAAATACCATTGTAAATTACAAATACTTCTGAATTGATCTGAGATTCTTGTTAAAAATCTAAGGTTCGCTATTGCAAGGATTCTGGCTTCGATTACCAGGGAGCCTGACATTTGAATGCCGAGCTTAAATTGATATCTTGGTCTAGAAGAGCATGTTTTTTTATGTGTTATCCATGGTGCCCCCAACACAGGGAATCTATTTGGGTATGTGTGGAATTATGAGTGTCTGTAGCATCGATGTCTATATTAATTTATTTGTATTTCTGGTAAGAAGCTGCCAGGTCGTCTTGCCAGTCCGGCAGTTTGCCCCACAAGAGGTTGGGAATAATCGTCTCCACATTAACATAAACATTGTCTAGAGCGATGATAAGCGTTGCCATATTATTTGTTATTCCCTATATTAACCGAGTCAACGTTTTCTGCATAGAAAAGCGGGAATATCAACTCTGCGAGTTATGACCAATATAGAAAACATATCTCTCTCTATAATAATTACCTATGTTGGGTAAATAGGTTAAGATTATTATGATGTATCGTTTCTTATTTGTATGACTTTTAAATTATCTGGTTCTAAATAAAACATAAAACAATAAACAGTATCTAGTAAAACACCAGATTATGAGATTTAATAAAACTTTGGAAGGGAAGTTAATTTTATATACCAACCTAATTTGTGGTGAAGATCTGAATGAAATGAAAAAGAGTGAAAAAACAAAGTCAACAATTTAAAAACCGCACAATTGAATACAGTAGGTACATCATACATAACTACTTGATTATAAAAGGAATATTGTTCATCATGTATCTATGGATAGTGTAGATGAATTCT
>DWKA01000861.1:0-14292 GCA_018249155.1 Panoquina ocola ocola
CCGCCCGCCCCCGCTCTCAGCATCCGACCTCGAGTGCTCTCCTCTCGCGCCTACGGACACCTCCGACAGAAACTACGCCTTAACGACACCACGCCACAGCTCAAAATTCCGATCCCGCCGCCGGCCGCCGCCGCTCCCGGCCGATCCCTAATGGACCTTACCGTCGAAAGTCACTCGGTCGAGATTGCGACGCCGCGGCGCTCTGCCCTCGTCCGCGCCGGTGGAAAAAATAAGCTTTTTGTTACAATTAAAATGGTAAATCAAACCAATTTTAGTAATTGCTAGGTCAAACTTTGAAGCGGCGGGCTGTTTCGGCGCGTATGATTTTTAATGGCCCGTTCTTGGACCGTTACGTGCGAAGAACTGCCGGCGATGCCAAGAGTGGAGCTCTCCAATGACTCATGCAAAATCACGCCGATTTAATTATCGGTTTGGAGGCTCGCCCCGAGCTCCATTCCCGCTCTTCTCCCTTTGGACTGTTCATTCGTCTTTATTGCGTTCCACCAACCATTTCCTCGTCGCTTCCTCGTCGCTCGCCGGAGCTTATGACTTGTTACTTAATGTTACTAATTAAAATTCCCGTGTTGTCTTGATTTCGCTCGTGCAGGACGAAGCAGGCGGCCGATATTCTTTTTGAAACTTAACATCTTTCTTAAAGTTTCTTATGTTGTTCGTTTTGACATCCTTGAAATCGTATCATGCAAGTTTGGAAACTTTCAGAATTTGCATGACATGCAAGTACAAACGAGTACATGCAGATGTACTGGATATTTGTTATACTTTCAATTTAATCTGCTCTTGTAATTATTAATGCTCATCGTACATTACTGCTTACTCTTTAACGCCTCTTTGTCTTTGGAAGTTATAAACATATGTGGGTAACCTACCCAAATAAAATCTTAAAACTTTATTATTACAACTTTGTTTGAATCGCTTCCCCTCCAACAATGATTACAATCAAACAACAAATCTTTCTCGAATACCCCAGGAGGCAAAGTCAGGGCTATGAGTCAAATACGGAAGCCTCTAAAGGCTGTTTTCAATAATCTTTCTATCCCTAATTTGGATAAATCTGTAGGTGATGAAATACCAACTAACGCTATAATATTGTAGGCAAGTGACTTGAGAGTTATGGATAAATAGAATATTCAGAACGGCCGCATGTAAGAGAACTCTGGCTGAGATACAAGGTCTTCGAGGGATAAATGGTGTAATGAAAAAAAATCAGCCAGATAGCTTTTGGTGTCCGAGTTGCGTGGCTTCAATAGGTACATTGTACGCGTAGCAATAATAACAGCGTTTTGTGTATCGGCGGAACTAATTAGGAGCATCGATCTGAAGAGCATTCAATTCATCGTCTGCCCGTTATTGGACATGATTTATCACACCGCATTATTCCTGTGTTATTCCGGAACCGCTGATGACTCCACGATGACGATAGACATGTTCTGGAAGAATATGGACAAAATTAGCGAAAACTTTCTGATGCCAAATAGAAATAGCTAATAATTGAAATATTCTTTAAAAAAGTTCTCGTTTGAACCTATAAAATAAATGTTAAACCAAAGTTTTTCCATCCGGGATCGGTAACGAACGCAAACAAAGTAAATGAGCAGTGTTCAAGCGGCATTCAAAAGTATCACGAGCTACTAGTATTAGTGGAGGAACTTTATTCAAGAACGCAGATTAAATACTGAAAGAAAGAAATTGCACATCCTTCAGAATTCTCGCTAAAGATTCTTACCCGATTAAATCGTATTCAAGCGAATGTTTTCAAACCTAAGAACTAAGTTTCCCATTGTGAAGTTCTGAAAAGGCTGTCATGTATTGTGTTCGACATTCAATCGAAGCACCTGCCTTTATGTCTCGGTAGGCAGGTACAATTTGAGGTGAACACCGCTGCCCTGCGATACGACTGTCGGATGCGATACTGGACACGACTTCCTCTGATGTAGCAATGTTGTGACTTCTGTTAGGATTTATGATTTTCAAACGAAGTCATTGTGGCTTATGTATATGGTACTGATGGTATATTTTTCGGACTTGACTGTTGTTAGCACTACATTTATTTGGCACAGTAAATTTTTTTGCCTAAGTTCTGTATCCACCTCTAATTTTCTGTAAGTTATGTCCGTATCATAAGTTCATTATCACTTGTTTCGGTGAAGGAAACCATCGTGAGGAATCCTGCATACCTAAGACTTCTTCATATGTAGAGAGGAGATCTGAGCCCAGCGGTGGGACAACTATGGGTTGCAACGATGATGATTATCTAGTGATGGATTCACAAGTTTATGCGGGAGATGCCAAAATTAAAAATCCCTTTTTATCACAAAATTAAACTGTCACGACAGTTGCTCACAAGGTAGAATACAATATACCACTTAAAAGTCGTGCGAAATAAATGTCTCGCAAATCTATATGTACAAGCTTCCGTGATTTCAGATGTATACAAAGTATTGCAATATCGATGTATAAATACTTCTTCTCGTCTCTTCCTTAGGTTTTTTCTTCTTTTCGAGAGCTGTATTCGTTGTTCGCTTATCATCTATTATACTCTCCCTAAATCTCCATCCTATAGGTACCTATGTCACTTCACTTTTTCGGTTTAAGTATACTGTAATAACAGTATCAAAACACCATATTACATTACGATTAACTTTTAAGGAGTTTTGTATATCTTTTTTTATACTCGTAGATAATAAGAGGAGTAAGGGTTACTTAGTCAGGCTGTTGATGGGCATTCAATCTTCCGGCTGCGCCTGTAAAAGTGATTATGGCTTTACTATTCATCTTAACATTTACTGCTAACAAAAAAGTTGTGTTTACGTTGTGTGCATACATGACGTAGAAGTCGTAGAACTACTCAACATAATTCTTTTGTATTTTTATCCTGCTAACGTCATCTGTACCCCACTGTCGCTTGTTATACTTTATACTTCCTTCAAATGTTACTCCTGACGACGCCGCTAAAGAAGTTTTACTTCAATATGTAATCTACATTGACGTAAAAGTCACGTTGAGACCACGTGTCATACGCTGTGACAGCTGATGCGGCGCTGACTTTCATGATGAAGTGCATGAAGAACTTGAGTGACATTGTTTATTTATTTGATAAGGATATCATATGAGCTTGCAACTACAGATACTAATTTAATGTTATCTCCGTGCGAGAAAACGAAAGTCGAAAGATCGATGCGATCGTAATCTAGTGATGGGGATGGATGCTCCGTATTCTGTGGACAACCAAGTAATCTATAGGTCTATATTAATAGAACCGACAGAGCAACCTACCCATCGAATATTGACACATAGTTTAATTGCTTAGAGAAACTAAGAACCTACCTCTTACCCTAAAGACGTACAATACTTCGTTCGTTCGTGAAGGCTTTCGCAATAATTCAACTGTGAAACTTTTGAACCGCCGTAAACGTTAGCATTAAAACAACACAATGCGTAGAAACGCTTTCCAGCGTTAATAAATAAATTGTATGAACAACACAAAGTTTGGTGAGTCACATTTCACCGGCGATGGAGTCGGCCGCCGACTCCGTACTTACTTCGCCCGCGCCCTAACCCTTTCAGTTTCATTAAGATAAGGTTACGGTACTGCGACACTGTGCAAATTTATTTACGAATGTCTCAATTAACAGTCGCTTACACACTACCTGTGGGGCTGTGGGCTGCACTGTATTTATGTCTGTTTGTTAGGTGTTCGGGGCCGCGGTGAATTGTTTTGTGCGAAATGTTGAGCGTATAAATGGAATATAAGTTTTTGGGAGTGTATTTTTATAATTGAATTCGATCAGAATTTCGTACCTTCTGAGGTTTTACATGTCTGTCCATGACGTACTGTGTCTTTCAGTACCAAAAATGCAGCGTTACTGCTTCTTCTTCCTAGACAAGCATATCGATAATAACAAAAAAATTCATACCATCCGAATTGAGAACCTCCTATATCAAGTCAGATAAAACGTATAACAAATGCTCCCTCTGAAGGAGACATAGATGTCGGCATACCAAAAGTGTAAAATACCCCATTTCTCTCTTAGTTTGTTGACAGAATGTAATGAATGAATATCGGTGTGTTAAGAATTATACAAAGCTGGGTTGCATGGGCCAGTTAAGTGGCGTTCCTGCTTAGAACAAGTAATCAACGTTATGCGTCTTTCCCCGATCACACGCCGCGCACTGCACTAATCAAAACAACCCATTCGAACAATCGCAGTCTGAATAAGCTTGCAAAAATACCTTTGGCGATGTTTTAATGGCAGTTAATATTAGTACTTAGTAAGTACTTACTTACATGAAAAGGCTATATCGTCCACGATTTATGGGGACGGCTTCCCCCATTGTTCCATATAGCTTATTACTTTTATACGTGAGTGAGTGAGTGAGGGTGTCTGATTTTTAGTTTGCTTTACTGATACAGCTAACATAAAATGTACGTAACTGTTTGTATTGTCTGGCATGCGGGGTGAATGACCCCATTGTGCTTTGCGAGATTTGAATTGCGACTTTTGCAAATCAAAGCCTACATCTTTACACAATAGTCCTTGCTACCCCCGACGTTATATCCCTCTTACACGACAGATAATATCTAGTTTATATAAATATACTCTTTGATGCATGCAATTTTTCTCATGTCTCAGATACATCGGCCGCGAATCGTGATAGCTTTTACTTTTTAAATCGACGCAAACGGAATGTGCATCTAAAACGTGATGCATGTCATTAATGAGTATTTGTAAATAGACCGATACAATGTAAATGCCCTCCAAGAGCGTCTGCCCTGACCTGCCTCACCGAGGGGAACGCTCGGGGTAGGTTATGGCATTGCGAGTTGCGACCATTCGCAGACTGCAAGGGGGTTTTGCATACTTATTAAGTATGCCTCGATTTATAGTTTACACTGCCGGGAATGTGTCTGTCTGCCCTAATCGCGGGATTTATGAATGCTGCGCTATAATTATGAGTTTAGTTCGCATTTTACAATAGATTTTCGAGTGGTTAGGACTTGGCTTGTATTTGTGCAAGCGCCGCAACACAAGTGTCTGTGTTACGTATTCGGAAAGTTTCGCCATAAGTTTGCAGTGTGACGTGTGCAGATACGACAGCGGTCGCGGTGTATGAACTATTACTTGGTAAAGTGCAAACTGGAGCATTTGGTCTCGTGTCGCTTGCGATAGGTCTTTGATTAGAACATTTAAATGCATTTTCAACGGGAGAAGTATACGCCCTGCAGTCGTCTCCGCGGCGTCTACGGCGTCTAACCTCGTCCTCCTAATCGAAAATGGAATTCCGGCCGCATCCAGCAGATGATTAAAAAAAAAGCGTGCGTGCCCACTCGACGCACAGTGTTAGCTTTTTGCATCGGTGTGCGGTGCGGTGGCACTAATGAAACGGGCCCCGGCGTGTGCGGCGCGGCCTACGTATACGCCTTGCATTGGGTCGGGTCAGTGAACCCGCCCGCCCACTATCGGGGTAAATATGCCGAATGCACACAGATGCGCGCGCCGCCCCAACACCCCCCACCGCGCCCCACCCCACGGCCGCGTCGCCGTCGCTGCACTCCGCACGCATCCACCCCGACCCCTCTTAAAACTCCTAATTGATTGCGCAAATTTTCTCGCAATAACTGTCTTTTTACGGTGTTAATGATGTAAACTTGCGCATTTCCGCCGCCTTAATTGATGCTACGTCGGTGCGGCGTGCGTCCGTCGCATGCGGCGGCGGCACGTCGGCGTCGTGTCGCCGCCGCGACGTCGTAGCCGGGACTATGATAAATTAATTAGCGTGCACTCGTGTTTGCTTTTTGGGGATTCCGCTACGATGGACCGCGCGCCCCCCTGCCCCCCGCGGATCCGCCGCTGACGGTGATTTGTTGCCGGCTTCTGATGGACGTCGAAAAGCGCACGTGCTTTACATATTTCATTCGAATTCCCTTGCTTCATTCTAATATTGATCCTGCTCTAATTTTGTATACTTAAGCTGAAACTACGTCGTTCTGTTCGCGTTTCGACGGCATTTGCGCTCTGAGCTGCGTTCCTCGTGTGCATCTCTGTAAGGCATTACATACCTTAAATTATATTACACTCTTCGCGTACGAGTGCTGTAATTAAAACCGAAAGCCTTCGAAAAAGAGGGAACCGCAATGATTTTAATGAGTCTAAACGGTGGCTTGTTATTAAAATATATTACGTCTTGGTCGCGTTTGTGGCGCTGCGTCGCTCGTTCGTTCCCCTGCGTGTTACACGCTTGGCACGTGCAACTGGCAGTCGTCTTGAGACGGCTTACGGCAGCAGGCTGCATGGGTGATGATCTTGTTGCCCGAGAAATAGGAATACTTGAGGGTGAGGTAAAGGATCGCTCTTTGCTCGGGGTGATTATCTTGTGCCTCTCGAACTTAACGTATAATCATAGCCTATCAATTATCACCTGTAGTTAAGGTAGCAAGGATATCTAGAACGATTTTGATATTAAAAACAACTTACAGTCGTACTGAATAAGAACTCTATATCCTGTAGTTACTACTTAGTCAATAGATAATCGTAGTAATATAGAATCTAACCAACAAGCCTAACTAAAGCGTAGGTTACCCTAGCGTTTCAGCAGTAAGTAAATAATAAATTCCGACGGGATCGAGTAATATGTGCACGCGGCACATAGCGAACAAGAGTAGGTATAGTGAAGTTCCATAAAGTAGCTAAGTATCAAGTGAGCTGAAATTTGGGGCGGCGCGCCGTATCTTGCGGCGCAAGTTATTGGAAACAACTGAGCCCTAGGCATCCCGCCTGTGTTCCCCGAGACTGCTTCAATCGTCTATTTCACCGTATATATACTCACATATTCGCATATAACACTATCGAATACCATAGTGGATTATATGGTACTTATCTCGCAGGCGTCAGAAGTTATTTATTTAGTTCAGATTCTTTCTTTGCTTCCTCTTTTTCGTTATCTTTGGTGTGTCTGGTGTTGCTGATGCCCATTGACTTCATCATCAAAGGATCATCGTCAGCTGGATCGTCAGTTTCTTTGTTGACTGTTAATAAAAAAATAGACATTTTAATCATTTTAGTATATAATTTTGCTGTTGCCTCCCAAGAATGAACGGAGTAGATAGAAAGCAGTAGCTCTCCTGCTTCCAGAGAATATTTAATATTACACTGACGACCGACTGAATGTACAAGAATGGAGGCTGGGCATGTGGGCTTCGGAAACTGACAATCGTCAGAAGAAGCACATATTTAGTGCTTGGGCAATGTAATGTCTTACTATCGGATGGACATGTAACGCATTAGGATATGTGGAGCAATTAAAGATTCTTTAAAGTTATTTCTACAAGTAATCTTCTCCTTGCAAGTATGCAAACAATAACTAAATGCAGTTTTAATTTAACCCCGTACCAACTTAATACTTTTCTCATTTAAGTTTTAACAAGTAATCCTTACGTCCAAAGTTTGTTGTTAACATCAAATACAGCGTTGCTTCATTAGGTGGTTATATTTAACTTTATAAGTAACTACATAGTAACCACACTTGCTTTACTTCGAGAAAACGGGTAGTGTTCAAATTCTTGAACTTACAGTAAGATCATTCAGTCATACATGCAGCCAGTAGATCAAGCTGTCAAAAGGTTAACAATTAAAACAACAAGCACAACTATTAAAACTATGTAAAAAATAAGAATCATCCCGACAAGCTTTCAAACAAACAACAAATGGGAGCTCCCATGACAGATTTTATGACATTTTTGACTGTTGTATTATTGACGACTTTGTAGCCTAAATGGTAGTGACCCTGCCTGCAGAGCTAGAGCTCCCGTGTTCGATTCCCAGCCGGGCAGGTATCTATGTGACATAAATATTTGGTCTCGTGTCAATGGGTGTTAGTGATGTGTTGTTATTTGAGTGTCGTCCATACCACCCACAACACAAGGAATCCTAGGGCGGGGGTATGTGTGTTTAAGCGTTTATTTATTTTCTTTATTAGGTAAGTAACAAATAGGAACATTAGGAACCTCTCCATCATATTATTATGTGCAGCTAGAGTAGTCATTGCATACTGTAATAAAAACAGCGCCCTAAACTTCATATGTAAACAATTCACGTATGACTCAGCGATTGCAGTCAGAATGACATTTGCGTCAATACTCAATGTCGGTACAAGGGATTAGAACGAGGTTTTGGTCGTGGGAATCTGGTTTGTGAGATTTTTTTTAAGATTAGATTCGTAAGTTATGGATTGGCTAATTACTGTTCATTATATTTGAGATTATTATCTACATCTATACGTTTAAAAAAAATTGCTCTGAAAAATAGTAGATACCAGAATCATCTAAGAGAAAACCATTTTCAAGGGGTCTCTACTGACTAATACAATCCAAAATAAATATTTTTAGAACTTTTGTCTGTCTCGTAACTGAAGCAATGCGTATAATTTCAACTCCTTCAGGAAAGTATAAGTATGTAGTTCTAATTCAGCTTACAAAATTTGACCCACATGGCAATCTAAATGAATCCCTTTAAAATATGTCGTGACTATTTTTTTTTTATCTAAAATCGATTCCTAAATCGAAAAGTGATGTTGAAAACAAATGATGTGCCTACTAATCATTGCGTACCGGCGCATGGTTGACTTGCACCAAATAAGGACTAGGGAGTAAGCAGCAGACATTCACGGCCCGCCAGGCCCACTCCGCGCGGACCGTCTACAAACTCTACAACTTGGATTTGAATAAAGAAAAATGTTCTAGAACTTTTTATTGAGGATTTTTCCGCACATTGAATACCGCTGACGCAATCAATTAAGATGCGAAAGCTTCACTCGGCAAGATATCTCGGGCTTTGAATCCCTCAGTTGCTGCTTCTTCCATTAGTTGGGGGCCGGATTTGAAAGGTCGATCAATTAATCAATTGCGAGCATAATGATGTGGCTGTTGTGGACGAGAAGGCCGCTTCCAGTGTTTTGGTGTAGGTGTACTATCAGGTTAGGTGTTGTTTGTTGTTAGAATGTACTATGTAATTTATTATGATTTAAGTGTTTGTTTACTTACTTACCTTAAACCTTGATAGGGACTTTGATTTTTTTTGTAATTTATTGATTTACTTTCACACAGTCGATTGGATTCTGTGACTTCGCAGTTTTTATGTTGTAATCGATTTAAATAAAACCGACACCAAAATGTTACTTACGCATATTATTATAATAAAAATCATGCACATCAAAGTTGATGAAAGAAAATTCTTATTCAAATAGATTTTGTCACTTCTGATACTAGCGGGGAAACAACCGCACATACAAACAAAAATTCATAAAATAATACTTGTTTGTACTTGTATGATCATGATCGAGTTAAGTGTAGCGGGATAAAGGCAGTCGCCGATATTGCATCATTCAGTGATTGACTACTTGACCGCCGTCGTTTGACTTGTGACATTCTTCCCGCCGCCGCGCCGCTGACAGCTGTCAATACTGACAGATAACCGGGCCGATTGTTTTGTTGGAGATAATTAATTACTCGGTGATTTGGAAATTCACTTATTATGTAACTTACTAACGTCTTTATGGAGTTGTGTTGGGAGATAACGGTTATACAGTATGATCTATTGGTGCCTGACCTGGTTTGTGTGAAGGTTGATTCTTCGTAGAGGTTTTTTTTTAAATATTTTTAATGGAACATTTTGTGCTACTCTTACATCGTTATTATAAGATATAATCTGCGTATAATTATTAAAAAATACGATTATTCTGTTACCAAATGTTAACAGAATTCTCATTATTATTTAGTAGGTAATATTATTTCTTAAGTAATATTTATAGAATATTTTTGCAACGGGGTCATTGCTGTTACTGCATTTTAATTTGATAGTTATTGGAATCTATGACTATTAATGTAATAAACGTAGCGCTGTTGTACTTACGTATGAAAAATAAAAGAATAATAAACAGTAAATGCGTTACGGGTAGTATTAAAAATAACCTTTCAATGATTGCGTTCATGTATGTATGTGTATTCTAAATATTGACACGTTTGTTCATTTGAATTCGCCACATTAATACAGACACGGTCTTGTATTGACTTTGATTTTTTTCCATCTTTATATTTATGATATTTGTATTATACTAGATGGGTAGTGGGGTTGAAATACTGTAGGCGCTAGTCCAGTGTGCGGCACACCGCGCAATTCCATTAATAGTGTCCTGTGTCCTATGGATTCATTTCCTAGCTTTGGCCGCTTCTGTGGCGGTGTATTAGCCTTGTTCTAAGTAATCATCCTATCGCCGTTTCCCAAACGTTTAAATAACCGTATGAGTTTATGTAATGTTAGCCAGTATTGATGTCATACTTTTAGTAGGTACGTTAGATTTAATTAAACTAATAGATATTTCGGTTTTTAGTTACAACTGAAAAATATAAAATTATGTTATTAATAAAAAAAATCAACTTCAAAAGTACCTACGTGATAACCATAATCTATAAAATAAAAATGTTCATACTTAAACTTTTTAGGTGTTTAATGACTTGTAAGTTCCTTATTGTATTACCCCTTACACTATTTTTGTAGGAAATAAAATAAATAAACTGAATTTAATGTACACAAAGTTACAAACGATTTGTTACTAGCTACATGTGAATTTCTGCTCGAGTTTATCTTATCGATACTAAGTTTGTGTCCAATGTGTGCATCTTTGATATCCGCAGTCGCTATGGTATCTGTGGACCGATCTCAAATACAAGTGGAGTCTGTAAGCGACATTACTTGCCAGGAAGCTACCTGGTGTACCGAATACGCTAGATATACATCAAATAGGTGGATACCTAGTATAAACGAGCCTCCGTTTAGCCTTTCATCCTACTCCCTACTAATATTATAAAAGTGAAAGGTAGATTTGTTTGTTTATTTGTTACCTCTTCACGTAAAAACTGCCAAACTGATTTTATGAAATTTGGCATACACATAGAGGGTAACTTGGATTAACACAAGATAGTTTTTAACCCGGAATTCCCGCGGAATTGGTCAAATTCCACGCGGGCGAAGCCGCCAGAGGAAGCTAGTCTTGAATACTTAAATCATGTTAGGCTATGAGGCGCGTTAAGATGCCCGCGAACTTATAGGTTCGATAAACCGATTCATAAGTAATACTTGAGTGGAATCAGTCATCAGTCGTTTGTCAAAATCGGAACTCGCAACTACTTGGTTGGTTATATTGATATGACAGGTGCACTGAGAAATAGCATTCTTCGCTTTACGTTGCTGCACTGCTTAAGCAAGTATTGTTCTTATGAGGCTTAGATCACCACGCTAGGCCACGTGCGAATTGACAGAGTTACGCAGCTTTGAGAACATGAATTCGCAACCTTAAGTGCGCAGTTTTCTTCACAAGTTTTCTTCGACGAATCATAAGTGTGTCTAATTGCGAAGTGCGTGCATTATCTGAAACCAGGTCTCCTTATATAGGGTACAACGGTCAAGTCACTGGGGTGTCCCCTTCAGCTTAATTTATGTATGAATGTACGTATATTTACTTATGTTTAATTTTGTATACGAAACAACTTTGCCTATAATAGGTAATGTTGATACTGAAGTACACTTGTGTCTCAATTCATCAATAAAGCACTTGTTGTTTAATAGACGTTCAGTTTAATATTACATACATTTTCCAATATTGTTCGATGGGTAAATGAAATTGCTTAATAGAACGTGTTCATCTGATATTTATTCATATCAGAAGTTATACCTACCTAAATAGCGCGGTATACGGACCATTGTTTTCGGTGAACCGATTAAGTATCTCTAAATTACTTAACCTACCTAACTCTAAGTAGAACTAAATTTAAAAACTTTTTTAATATCTGTTACACAGAAAAAAAACTAATCGTTTATCCGGCAAAATTTTAATGATGGGAGATTTATCGCAATGTTGTTAATTCCGAGTGTTCAATTCACGCTTCGTTATTCCGCGATGAAGAAAACCCATTATGATCTGTTAAAGTTTCCCGCCGCCCGCCGGAGATTTGACGGAGATTGGGACAAGTTTAGTATTTTAAATCTTTACGCCGAAACTTTAAACAATGCCAGCTTAATAATATTTCATTCAGTCGAAAGTTATTCACGGAGCTAAGCTACATACATATATTCCAATGAATTTGCTTTTGTTGCTCAAACTCATGAGGTGAAGAGCGAGTGCGCTCAATAGGGAGTGTTTATAATAAATTCACGAAGTTTTCATAGTGGCGCGCTTACGTCGAGATATAGTTAGCAGATTTGAATTGAACCGGGCTGTAGCTGCAGCCGTGTAGCCGGCTAGTCGACTTGGTCGCTTGTGTCTCTACGTTTGACATAATTAATAATGTTATTATGCATTAAAGATCATTTTGAATTTTATTGATGTACCTAATTAACTTCAGTCAGCAATAGTTGCATTGCTTCTTAAGAAATGCAGCAGTCTGGGATGAAGTCTTAATTGTGTTGGAGAGCTATTCTCGACTTCAGATCTGTGATGAATAAAGCAATACGTATTTTTTCCTAACGCAGATGCTTAGTTATGTTAAATATGCTTAAACTTTAAGCAGATCAGTTCTATCCACTCCCATCACTCTCATCTCATCTCCCATTCGGTTTGTTCACCGATAGCCGATCGGCGCGTCGCAGGCCGCTATCAGGTGCGCTGCAAACAAAACATTGAATAGAGGCCGGGTTAACCATGCACGACGGGTGTACGGGTATAATTAAAGTTTAGGAGACGCTCACGTCGCCCGTTAACCTCGTTATCGGGCCCTGGAAGTGGGTGAGACGCGGCGGGGCGGGAGCCAGCGTCGGGAGCGGCGCGGGGGAGGGCGCAGGGGCAGGGGGAAGGGGAAAATCAATGACAGCCGCCGCGCGCCGTCTCGCCCCGTCCCGACGCGTTCATCTCGCCATGTGCGCGGTCAGTGGCCCGCAACCGCCGTCCACACCGTCGACGACAACACTGACCTTAGATGCGGAAATTACCATCCAACACACCACTAACACCAGTCACACGGGTCACACCACCCCCGTAAAGAGAGCCACGAAGCCAACTAAGTTATCGACGCAGCAATGTGTCACGCGACCGACCACCCCTGAGCGTTGAGCCAGGTTGTTGTCGGTAGGACGAGTTGCTCCTGTAAAAAATATTCTGTACTAGGTATGTATGTAGGTCGCAGACTAAAATTTGGGTTATCGTTCGGCCGCCCGCGTCGATATGCGACACTTCCGCCACGGCGCGAATGCTATGCGGTCGCCAATATTATTGCCCCGCTATGCGAGTTACGTAACCGGGGGCTCCGAATGCCAGATATTGTAGGTCATGTGACGCAGCAGTGACGCATCGATCACGTGTCTGCGGCGCGTCGGCGTCGGGAGCCCGCTCGGAGCGGCTTCGGGGCCGGACGCCGTTCGCAACATAACACAAACATCAAACATTTAATAAATCCACAACCGCCTCCAATATCTGGCGCGTTACTGATCAAACACGCGGGCTGTTAACGCGGCTCGATAACACGCGAGCGACGTGTACAGAGTGACTCATAATTATCTAGACGAGTCTGGACCGGAGCGCATAAAAACCGGTAGCATTGAACCGCCTAGTCCCAAATCCGCGCGTTCGGTGCGAATGTTTTATATGAGCGTATCGTCGTATCGCCGTATCGCTCGCGTCGTCGATCAATGTCAACCGCATATTTAGGTCAACGTCCGTCAGCCGAATTCCCGCGCCGCTCGGCTCGTCATTTCCTATAACGCATGCGATGGGCCTTTTGTAGCCGCCGCCTCGCCGCCGCATGCGAGTATAATGTGTCGCTTTCAACTTTTCAGCTTTTTTTATTGACGTTCATTAGCCTATATGTTTGAATCGGACGAAAATATGATCCAAAGTATGGGGTCGAATGCCGTGTGAACTGCGGCTGGTAGTTGGTACTCTATGAAGTTGGTGACACTGAAGTAAAGTCATGCATGTATGCATACGACCACGTACAGAACTGTCGCTATTGAACTATTGACTGCACTCCATGGACATTTGCATCTGCGGGTCTAAAATGGAAGCTTTTCATGAATCATAATATGATCATATAAGGATGATTCACCTGAAATTCAAATTAGGAATACTGCTCTTTGACAGTTTTACGTAAAATGGTCTAGTCTAAGATCCCATCCCATGACCGCCAGACCTTACTTATTTCTGAACTAATGAATTTCACAGAATATAGTCTTTGATACGCAATTAATAGTGTACTGTCTCTCTCTAGTCCAACAGGACGGCCACTTT
>DWKA01000862.1:0-14290 GCA_018249155.1 Panoquina ocola ocola
TGAGTTATGGAGGGGTCAAAAGTGCCACCAAATGGTTCGTGTAATATTACACTTGGCGCTGGCTAGCCAGTTCTTTACCTAGAACTTGTCTTGACACGCTTCCGCGTGTCTAGATATGGTTTATGTATGTGGAGATAGATAAAAGGACGGAGAGTGCCGTCGGCTACTTTTCCCGCGGTAAAACATCTAATTCCCACGGGAAGATCGATGTTTTGTTATTTAGCTCCGAATATTGTTAATAGAAAGCGTTAAAACGATACCACACGCGGGCGGAGCCGCGGGCGGAGCCGCGGGCGGAAGCTAGTATAGAATAAAGAAAAAAAAATATTTCTAGGCAGTGGTATTAAACTTACACTAAACACCCTGATAGGCAAGTCATGTATGGTGGTAACGTCGACTTTGATATCCTCCTCCTTGATACTGGACAACGGCACGGGCAGATTGTCTTCGTTGGGCAGAGGCTCCACGCTCGTCAGCGGGATGGATTGATCCAGCGGTGAAAAGTCCACTTCCACTTTGGATTCTATCGGCTGTAGTTGCTACAAAAAGAATACAGTTTAATAAATTCTCGTCCAATACTTCTTAACTGTGGAACGATTTTCTAGCATAGTTTTACCGCTGTGCTATGATATGGCGTTTTTCTAAATTCGTCCTACTTCTTTTTCGATGATATGTGATGGTTCTGCTGTTACTAATGTCCATAGACATATAGCATATTAGCATTATAGCATAAAAATATCTCAATGGATGTTGTTAATCCTAAGTGATCGACTAAATTAAACAGCGAATGTGGTCGGTAGTTAGAAGGGTCGGCTGTCTGTGGCAAAGTTTCTTGATCACTTCCGTGTTTGTAAGGGCAAGTAAAGCCATGTCGAAAGGCGTACATACAAATTGCAATGTGAGAAATAGTAACAAAATACCAATGTAAATGTATATGAATAAAATTGTTAATAGTGATAAATCTGGACTAGGAACCGGTATCGAATTACACATGTCAATGGCATGTCACATGTCACCGCAACGCAGCCGTGACCATGATCCATGCTACTTGTTCTACATTCTTGCATAAGCAAGATTTTATGCATGTTATCTAAACCTTTTTGGATGAAAATAGATTAAATTTAGCATTTCTAGAACCTATGTATTTACATAAATGGTGCTAATTTCTTCGTCCGCGGAAATATTTGTTTATACACATTTGGAGTTTGAAAAAAATAATAAACTCGTTGGACGTAGTGTACTCCATTCACCTTACTATTGTTCATAGTATGTTATACTACGCCAACATATTTTTTTAACCGTTTAAAATACATCACCAGATTCGTTTACCAATCATCATAACTTACATCGATCTTCCGTTTAAAGAACGGCCGTTTCATCTCCCGATCGCCGTCCTTCCGTTTGTGGTGCATCTGTTTCATCATCGCTTGCATCTCTGGTATCGGCACGCATAGCGGTCTCTTCACCCAATATAACGTGTAGTACAAGTCCACAAGGTCACACCGCAGTCTTGCGTCATTCGACAAATGACTGTTTATGTTATTCCACAGTCTGAAAAGACAGTCCCTCGTCAATACGTACGATAACCGAGTTTTTGGTTATCTATAAAATTTGTTTACGACCACGCGTTAGATAACCCTGAGTTTGATTTGTTATAAATCGTTGCACTTCTATAGATAAATCTGTATCAACTGTGTATTATTGATACAGTATTTAAATTACAATTGAATCGCCCTGCGATATGAACAGCGATAACCAAGATAAATTCGAAAATTGGTTTCCCAAACGTGGAATCTTGAGTACAAATCCAGCATGCAGTTCCTAATTTTGAAAAAGTGCCATTTATAATGTTAATTATCACTTGATTTGGGTGGCCACTAGTGGCCAGTAGTCCTCATTTACGGGGAGAACCGATCACGTGCTTTGACAAGAGAAAATGTCGAAAAACTATGAAAAAACCTGCACACCTGAGAATTCTTTATATCTCAAAGGTGTGAGAAGTGCACAACAAACACTCCTAACCCCTCACCTATGCACAACAGCCTCAGTATCGAGCCGGTGCTGTTGCGCGCGCTCAAACGGCGGCATGGCGACTGGCAGGCGGGCCAGCCCGCGCCGCACGCCAGGCTCCGGGTCCGACTCGACCGCCGTCACAACCAACCCTCCCCCAATGGGATTGTGGATTGGTTCCGGTTTGCATAAGTACGTCCAATTCTCAAAGGTGTGAGAAGTGCACAACAAACACTCCTAACCCCTCACCTGTGTACAACAGCCTCAGTATCAAGCCGGTGCCGCTGCGCGCGCTCGAACGGCGGCATGGAGACCAGCAGGCGGGCCAGGCCGCGCCGCACGCCGGGCTCCGGGTCCGACTCCACCGCCGTCAGCAGCGACGACAGGTCCTCCGCGCGCCCGTCCACGCGCACGAAGTCTACCAGACACTCGAACGCTGCTAGACGCACGTCTGTGGATACAATATGTTTGGTTGTGTGAGCATGTGAGCATAATTATGCTGGGAATTAGTATTGTTATACTATTTATATTATGTATATTTTATGTTATTTATTTAACCTCACACTAAGTACAAACAAAAGGTTGACTTATTACTATAAGCATTGTAGCTATGTAAGCATTATATCTAAGTTAGTATTACATCGTCGGCTTATTGCAAGAACTCATTAAATGTAATGTAATGTAAATGTAATTTAATGAGTTCTTGCAATAAGCCGACGATATGTTTACTGAGTTATCCATATTTTTTTATTTCTCATTTAATAGGTGACAAGTGACCCCCATATCATATCGTCGGCTAAAATGTCAAACCTCACACACACACATACACACTCCTTGCTGAAAGAAACCATTCGGTTCACCTGTTGGACAATAACCTACGTACGCACACGTACTTACGCACACGCACGTTAAGTACTTACCAATATACTGGCCGTACTGCGCGTACGCGCGGAACACGGCGGGCACGCTGGGCAGGTGGCCGCACTGCTGCAGGCGGCGCACGGCGCGCAGGCAGCTCACCGTCACCGCGTGCTTGTAGCACGGCAGCACCTTCTCCAGGTTGAGCACGCGGGTTATCTCTTCGAGTACTAGCTTTGTGTCCGCTGATAGCGAGTCCGCTGTTATTGGTGCGCCCTGTGGGGGTAATTATACAGTGTATACTGTATACACGTTAGGTGATAAGGGGAGGTGGGATTTTTAATGCATCTTTATACACAATTTAAGTAATACGTGAGTAATGTCAAACGAGCAGCGCCTCTCGGCTTCACGCGGGTGGATATTTATTTTTTATTGATACAGTTTATGCATTTTAGAAGAAAGGAGAAGAGGGCATTTATAATGCATCTTTATTTTCAAGTTATACATGAATAATGTCAGACTAGCGGTGCATCCCGACATCGTGCTGATAGATATTTATTTTTTTATGCTATAATTAATATAGCCTGTATTTATCAGTAATTGTAACATTACAATGGTGATTTCTTTTTTAAATCGGTCCAGTAGTTTTTGAGCCGATTTGTTACAAACAAACGAATCTTTCCTGTCTGTAATATTAGTATGGCAATTAAGACATTTTTTAGTATAAAAGTGCATATAGATTATTATTGTACATACCGGCTGCAAGACAGATATAACAGGTGTAATGGTAGCGGCGAGCGCGTCCACTAGCGCCGCCTTGTAGTAGTTGTCCGAGTAATGGTTCTTGGAGTTGTCATTGTACTTGAACAGGTCGAGCAGGAACCTCACCACCTCCGGCGGGCAGATGCCGTGGATGTTTCTGAGTCCTGGTGAGAAAGGATACAATTTACTCTAAATTTACTCTCACTAAATTTACTACTCAATTTACTCTAGTTCGAGATCAAAAATGTTAACAATGACACGTCACAGTCAGAAATGTCAAAGTGAAGTTTAGTTTCGGAATCAGTCAACTCTTTCAATAATGAGTATGGATATAATTTCTTAATTAATCCTACTGCTACCCTCATATTATTTTATATGAATACTTATATACATACAGACAGTTGATTAAACACTTTATGTTATAAATATTGAGAAAGCCCCTATTATAAGAGTTCATATTTGAACAAAAATTACAAATTAATAAAATCCAGTAATATTCACCGGCCATAGCAACAGGTATCGTCTTCTGCAGGAAGTAATGCTGCAGGTTGTCGAAGTTGTTCTGCTTGATGATGTGCGGCGCGGCGAAGGAACCGAACATCTTGCGGAATATCGTCAGCATGGCCGGCGGACCCGCCCAGGAACTTATCATTGCGTTCGCCACCTATACCAACAAACATAATGATATTATCATCATCATCATCATTATCATCATCATTATCATCATCATTATCATCATCATTATCATCATCATTATCATCATGATGATGATCATCATCATTATCATCATCATCATGATCATCATCATTACAACCCATATTTGTCTGGTCTTGAGTCTCCTCTCACAATGTGAGCGGTACAGGCATAATTATTTGTGTCACCAGCTAATAGTCACTTGCTTCGAGGAAGGAAAACATCGTGAGGAAATCTGCACACCTGAGTTCTCCATAATGTTCTCAAAGGTGTATGAAGTCGGCCAATCCGCACTTTGCCATAACATGCACCTTCAATATTGTGAGAGGCGATCCAAGTCCAACAAAGAGAAAGGTATGGGTTATCTACTGATAATAATAAATCTCACCTTAGTCAAACAATGTGCCGCTCTGCATCGAATCTTATAGAAAGTCTGTTCATTCTCAATGGTATCCGTCAATGCCTTTCTTGTAGCCGGTTCCGGGTAGTTGTGCAGGGCATCTATCGCCTCGCTCTGAGCTGTGACGTCACGCTCATGACGTAGTTGATACTGCCATTGATAGTCCGGCTGCGATATCACCGTACTCCTCAGGAGTGACATTTCTGGGTCTAAGCGGATCCATAGTACCGGGGAATCACTAAAAAGAAAGCGTAAAAATTCGATAAGTTATCAGAGTTTGATACGAGATGGCGCCACTTGTATCTACACTAAGTAAGGTTACACTAGGGTAGTAAGTGTATGGTTACTGTACTGTATAGTTTGATTTCTAGTCAACATTTCCTGCCACTTATATACTTTGCTATCAAATAATGCTGAAATAACTAATAAAGTTCTGGGGCTACTTTATCATCATAATTAAATAAACTTTAAAAATGTCAATAACTAAAAATTTAATTATCTTAACACTGTTTGCCTACCTCAGCTTACCTATTTGCCTAATAAAAATCATTTCTCAGAACAATAAAATAATGTACTTACTCCATAGCCGAAAGGTCCATATCAACTTCTTCACCAGTGCACAATGGAATCTTTTTCTTTTTGTTTCTTCGACTTTTACTATGACAAGTAATATCAGCCTTCACAACTGTATTCTCGATTTGCAGTGTATGTTTGAATGTACCGTCCAATTCTTGGAGCTGTACCAGCAGTGGACCGACATACTTCCTAATGCCACGCTCGTGGACTGAGTCCTGTCGAATTTCTAGTTCTACTGTGTTCCTGGTAACAAGAAAATAGCATAATTATAGCTAAGTTTATATTTTTACCCTTACAATATTTTACACAATCAGATTGTATTGAAATTTGAAATTGCTGTTAATTCAATTTGTGTGAATAGTTATATTTCAATGCCACAATGTAGGATACATATTACTTTTAATCTGGAAAACTTTAATACAAAAATAAGAAGTCATAGAGAAAGAAAGTAAATAAATATTTTTTTTATTCTTATTACATGGGTGATATCTTCAGTATTACTGGTCTATACGACGGTCGTAATTTCCTACTCATTTATCTGCTCTTTATAGGTAAATATATTTAAAAAAAACTAACCTCTTCCTATTAAAAACCGACGTTAACGTGAACTTAGCATGGCCGCCAGTCCGAACCCACTGGTCGACAAACACGGCCATATCCTTCCCAGTAACAGTGAATATCGCCTTCACGAACAGATTGGTCGACAGTAACAAGTGGCCCCACAGTCCGCTGCCAATCTTCGTGTTGGCAGCGTTGGTGGCCAACGATAACTGCTTGTTAAATACTTGGAGCAACAACTCTTGGCCAATACGCTGCTCCAACATCCGTAGAACTAGGTGGGATTTCTTGCGCATTACCTATACGAAATACGTGTTTGATTAATCAAGCCAGATATAGAACAACCAACAATGTAAAGTTCTGCAGTTTTATAGAAAATCCCGTTGTCCGAAAAAAAAGTAAGTTTCGAAACCGCCTATAGAATTATACTTATTTGCATTTCAATATAGCACATGTGAAAATCTAACACATTTTTCATACAAATTAACGAAATACCGCACGGCAGTGTAAGTTTATTGATTTTATGCATAAACACCTGTTTCCAATAATCATTAATCAAAATAATTTCCCAATGCAACAATGATCGACTTAACTATTACTAAAAACAACTAGAGCACTGATAATAATTCTATTGTAGCACTTAATAATTAAAATATTATTCATGATTTCATTCATACAGTAATCACCCTTATTTATTTAAACTTTACTATATCTACCTTAAATCTGGTACAAAAGGTGGGCATATATTGTGTTTACGAGGCAATATCGTACCTCGACGTATCTAGGCGACATGGTGAGAACATTCCGTACAGGGAAGTAGAACGTATCCCTGCATTGGTCGCGGGAACCACTGACTGGAGGTTGCCATGGATCGAGCACTATACCACCATACTGCTCTTCATATTGCACTACCTGTATTGATAATATTAAAATATATTAGAGAAATTCATGGTCCAGTTTTCGTTGCAATTAAAATGATTATTTTATAGCTTCTTAAATAATATTTTCATTTAGAATATAAATTTAAATATTAAAGTTTATGTAACATGACATGTTATATGAACTTTATACATTGTATTTACATAGCAATCATAAGGTGCTGCGCTACATTAATAATAAATTGATATTGTCTGCATCAAGTTAATTAATGTATTAAATGTAAAGAACTTGCTTTTTGTACAATTATATTGAACAGATTCATTAATAATTTATGTATTATGTTTAATTCAATAAACTTAATATATTAATTGAATCACAATTACCTCTTGCAACTCTTGATGAGTCATATACTTATACTCATTATTTCCAAAGCACTTTTTCGAGTACAACCCACACAAGTAGTCTGGGATACCCTTAGCCAACCACAAGTCAGACCAATTCTGCATTGTAATGAAACAGCCAAAGAATTGTTCAGCAACTGCTTGAGCCATGGCTTTCCGGCTTATGAATGTCTGATCAATGATAGCTATTGAGTGTAGTAAATGAGTGCTCATTATTGACATGGTTGTGTATGCCGTGGCATCGTCTTCAGTCTGAAATTAAAACTTGGTTAAGGATTACATATTTCAATGCATATTTTGAGTATTGTTTGGATTTCCTTAGTGTTATAAGTACTATATAGAATACTTTTACTAACAAGATAAACTAGGCCAATCTTAGAGTCCCACTTCGCAATTAAAACTTCATTTTGTCAAAGAGTTACTTGACACTACTGATTGTTTTTTTTTAGACAAAAGTATGTGTTTAAATACATTGCATAAAAATAAAATTTAGCATTCTACACTTTTCTCTAATTCTTAAAAAAACGATAATAAAGTTTTTCTCCTCTCTCGAAATAAATAAGAACATCACAAACCTCATCCACAAACACCTGCTTGTAACAAGGATATGGATACCTTGTAGACAGGGTCTCCTCGTAAAATTCAAAAGCTTCATGCAAGTATCTCACTGTGTTCTTAAGTATCTGCATAAGGTTTGGCAGACAATAATGTGTCACTTCATTCATATGCGGATCTACATAGGCTTCAAATGGTCTGAAATTGTAATTATATTAAATTATAAATTAAATTCACTTTAATTTATAGACAGAGTAGTTTCTGTGCGCAGCTTCGCCTGGTTGTAATTTAACCGATCCTGGAGGATTTCCGGGATAAAAACTATCCTATGTGATAATTCAAGTTACCATAATATAATATTAGTACGATAAATCAATAAATGAGTGTAAATTTCAAGTTGCATACTCACCCAATAGCTAGGGCAATGTTAGGAGCACATGCCGGAGTATTGACAACATAGTGAAATGTTTTTCGCCGGTGATCTGGTGTATACACTACATCCAATAATTCTCCACACGATACAGCTGTCAAACACTCGTCCACCGTGAACTCAAGTTTCCACGTACAAGGCTCTGCAAAACTGTCCACACAGGGGAACCAAAGGCGCGCGGAGTGGCCATACGTAAACATGTGTGCTGATTTCTGAAATGTCCAATAGTACAGGCAACAATATGATATGATACAATAGTCTTTACTAAATGTGGACCAAAATGCCTTTATGCATCCATCATTCTTAAAATGGAATACAAAAGTATTTGTTTCATCTATTAATAAATAGAACTGATTTTAGAAATACATATGTATATAAGTATGTATAGTTCAAAGTTATGATTCACTGCAAAATGTATTATATTAAGCCATAATGTATAGTCATCAGCAAGTATCTTTGCAAGTCTGAAAAAGACAGATGTGCAGAACAAAATCAGAGCAAAACAACTTCTGTGCATCTAATGTCTCTTTCAGAATCTTGCCAAGTGACCCGCCCTGACTGTACCACAAAATTTTCTAATAATAATTTTCAAAAACTTTATGTTACTGCAACTTTGCTTCTATTCAAATTCTAATCTTTTAATAATGAATTGATTAAATTAAAAAAACTAACCTCAACCAAAGTACCATCACCCTCTGGCACCACAAAATGCATACCACCTTGTGGTGACTCCAATGAGAACTCAATGCCAATTCGTAGCCCACGACCCTCGCCGACCAGGTGGGCTGCATCATCTGGTATTTGCAGATGGAGCTCTCCGGAGTTGTTGTCAGGGTCTACCTTACGGGCAGCCGATAAATGGTATTGTGAGAAGTCTTCCAGTGACCGGCTGCAGATTTTTAAATAAAAAAACTTAGGTAATATTACATATATTAATCATGATGAAGATAGGGTGATTATAAAATAGTATTGACAAATTAAAATAAAAATTATCATTGAAAAAATATTTAAGCTAAAGTTAAGCTAGATAATGGAAGAAAACAGCCTACAACTTATTGCTCAATATAGGACATTGTTTGTTACTGAGAAACCCTAGAACATTTTCCACCAAGCGACTTCAGTGCAGTTTGCTAAAAGGACCATGCAATACCCAAGCACAGAAAGTTCTAATGCAGAAGGTCTATAATGAGTTAATGATTGTTAAATCCAAACATATAGCCAATTATAATCAATCAACTACCAAGTGTGCGTGCTATTGCTTAAGTAATTATTCAACCATTTAAAAAAAGATGGAATAATTTATGAAACTTACGTATGAGGATCTTTTTGGCAAATATCCAAAAATGGGTCACAGTACTGAAAGTTGGCTTCATATTGGTCATTAAGGCATACTCGATAAATACGACACTGCTTAGCATTGAGTCGAATGTGTCTCAGGTTATCTTTCAGTGGGACTATCGTCAATTCAACAAACCCCTGAAAATTGAGAATTATATTTTAACTACTGACAGTATTGAAAGACACACTACGAAATATAATTTTAAAGTATGTCTTACAATTATACTTCTTCTTTCAAAGCTAATTCCAGTCAAACTCAATATTTGGTGAGCTGTAAAGAATTAAGAATTTAAATAAGTATCAAACATCAACAAAGTTTATTCTGTTTTGTAATAATTGTGAGATACTTATAGTTTGAATGGGCGACTATTGTCTCCAGTTCTTTCCTTCTTCATGTTTTTCATTGGTTAAGCACGCCAATCTTCGGAAAAGTATGAAACCATAACAATATTTGGATGACAACATAAGTTCCGATGCTTTCTAACAAGCAAAGATTTAATGATGCTCGTATTGGAATTTACATTTTATTTAATTGATTGCATAGTTTAGCTCTGTATATATTATATTTATAGTAAATCATTAATATAAAATTAAATCGAGTAAATTAATATTGTTGATCAGCAAATTCTTGCAAATGCAGAACAAACAAACTTGACATTTGACAGAACAGAACAGACGTCAGACTTGCGTCAAACCAAAGATGTTGTTGCTTTTTTTGTTTTGCATAGGTAATATAGTTAGTAGATTATGGTCTATGGGTTAGATACAGATTATCATATTCTTACATAATCACATATCTGTTCGCGATTGACTCAAAAACTATCCAAGGAATCGTGCGGTTTTCTCTAGTCTTATAGATAATGTGATTCATATGGAAAGTTTGTGCATATAATTTGTTAAGGTTTACTATAAAGGTAAGTGTATACAAATTTTTATTTGAAGTGAAGGCGATCTTGACTAATAATAATTATTTCATATATATAAAAATGGCATCAATTGAAAAAGACCGTTATAAATCACACTTTTTACGGTATTTAGCACTGAAATTATACTTAGGGCTAAAAAGAAAATAGCCAAGGCTGACACTTTTCATAGCCACAAAGTACTTTATGATATTCACAGAGTAAAATAAATATTCACTGTGGTTACGTCAAAATAACGACAAGGAAGAGAAAAAGAGATTGCGATAAAAAAATATTGCTGTATGATAAATGTGCCATTATATGATCAATTTCATGTGAAAACCATATAATTGAATAGAACAATAACAAAGCTTTAATGTTCAATTTGGCACCGCAAAGTCAAAAATGGGGGATTCGCCATACTTGACTTGTTTGGTTCTATACATATTTTCTTTCCAAATTATTGTTACTAACTCTCGTACTTCGAATGTTTGGAAATTGGATGTTGAGGAAGGACAAATTGTTGATGGCACTAAATTGTCGCAGGTCAGTAACAAAACGGTTGTTTATATTTAGGTGAAATAAATTGTAACACGAAGAGAAGATAGTTGCTGAATTTGTAGTGGTTTCTGAAACGTGTTATTCTCGAGTCGTTTGCCTTGACGACAAGTACACATGCTTACATTTAAATGTAGTAATTAGAACATACTCATTCAGTCTTGTATCGTTATATAGAAGGTCTACCTACCTACAAGAAATTACGTTATTTCGGCCAGTGTACCTATCTAGCAATTGATGCGCGTTGCATAATTTATTAAATAAGTATAATAAAGTATAGCATATTGTACCTACTTGTAGCATTAGATTTCAACATAAATCTAAACATGTGTTATGTTTTAGGATGACACCGACAAAAATAAAATAAGTGAAGAAGATGCAGTATTTAATATAGTATCATCAACAGTGTACTATGGCAACACCTGGACAAAACATGGGTTTGATATGTTCTGCACGGATTGCCAAATTTATGATCAACAAAGGTAATGCCATCAGATGATCTAGGTTTCTAGAGTCTACTTGTATCAACACCTACAAGGGTTCATTTGTTTATCTAATAATTATATTATCTTTAATTTTCTTCAGATATTTAATACATGTTACAAACTAAAAATCTATAGACGACTATTAACATTGTCACGATTGTGCTGTATAATTTTTAGTACTACTGCCATAATAACTGTTATCATCATTTTATACTTCAATTATGCTCTGCACCAAATTCAAAGCCCTTTTTTAACAGTCTGAATTATGTTGTAATGGTAATTTTTACTATAGTTCTCTAATTAAGAAAATGTATATTATTATGTTAGTTGGGTTTTTAATTTTTTACATAACTGTAGGTGAGTCCAATGCTTTTTATAATACCTTAAAAGGCCAGTAAAAGCAAAATAACAAAAATACATTGAAATGCTGAGTTATCCTGAGATATGAAAGACTTGCTTCCACTCTCTGACAATAAAAATGGCACTACACTTGCAAGCTACAAGCACAACACATTATGTAGATGGATTTCATAATGAAAGATAACTGTATTAGTTATATTAAGTAATTGCATAACAAGATTCTTTATAAACAGCTTACATTATCTCCCATAAAGGT
The DNA here is from genome assembly GCA_018249155.1 of Panoquina ocola ocola. Classification (NCBI taxonomy): domain Eukaryota; kingdom Metazoa; phylum Arthropoda; class Insecta; order Lepidoptera; family Hesperiidae; genus Panoquina; species Panoquina ocola. The sequence goes on from DWKA01000862.1 coordinate 12,022, forward strand.
CTGGTACAGACAGCGGAGAAGATGGTACTCAAACAGAAGTGAATGGAGATGTGGACGATGAGTTCCTAGATTGTGGCAAAGCTGTCAACTTCACATACTATGACAATCTTGTGGGAGTCGCGAGGCGTCATAGACACCCTAATGTACCTGAGCCACAGGTAATATTTTAACCACATTTCTGTTGGGAAAATTTTAGAGCATTTTCCACCTACATTTAGGTACCTACTGTGTTTTTTCCTGAAGGAGAAAATGCGAAATACTCCTCCTGCTTTTTCTTGGTTTTTTACACCACATTTCATAAAGAAACCTTGTACAGAGTTTGATGCTTTTAGACTTCCTGGTTTAGAATTTGAGTTTTCTGTCAATTAATATATAACATTAAGTACACCAATCTTTTTACATACATAGCTATTATCCCCCACTTTGTACATGTCAAATGTGCACAAACATACACATAGACAGACAAAAATTTTATGTGCAAAAAAAATTGTGATAATTATGACCTCAAGGTTCTGTATGTCTAATGCTAAATATATGAATAAATTATAGGCAAATTTGATTTTTACTTACTACTGTATTTTATAGTCATGTTTGTTTACGTATTTGTTTAAAAGATGTGCTGAGGAGTTTCTTTCGCTATTTCTTCTCCTTCTTGACAAAGCACCTTTCCGAAATGGTGGTAGATTGAAAAATTGATGGTCATAAGTGTATTTGGAATAAAATTATTTTGATTTGATTTGTAATGTTACAGGTGGCCCTTATTTTTCCCAAAAAGAAATCCTACAAGAATGGGGTGACAGACTTAGATATAAACGCCTTAGAGAAGCGGCTGAAAAAGGCCAAAAGAGAAAAACCAAAGTCAGTACAACTTTACAACCAGATTGGCAATTTCTGGAGAATCAAGGGCGACACTCGACAGTCTATAGAGTGTTTCCGGCGAGCGCTCGCCGTCTCGCCACATAATGCAGATGTGAGTATTTTTTAAGTAATGTTATCTCATCTCAACATACTCTACTATTTTTTCTATTAGGGAAATTTATTTTTAATACTTTTTATACTATTTTATTACATATTCAGATATTTTTTTATTCTTGAAGTTCTCTAGACTGACAAAATATGAAAGAGTTGGTTGAAATACAGTTTAGTAATCTAGTATATCTTAGTTAAGCATCAATTTGGTTACTAATTACGTATTAAGTACAATTCAGATATCATGCCAGAGAGAAACTACTATAACTACTATGGCTATAAAGAGAAAACTCAAACACAATTCGTTTGAAAATTGCCGAACTTAAATGTATATTATGCCAGTGTCGATAGAACAACTCCAATAGCATGATTCAGATTAGGTATAACGTCACCGTCTACTCTGACGTCACGTGTGACCAAAGTGTCGCCGTAGAGGTTACGTAAACTAAATCTCCAAACCCTACTGGCAGGTGCTGCTAAACCTGGCGCGAGTGTTGTTCACGCTCCAGTACTTGGACGACGCGATCTACCTGACGCGGCGCTCGCTCGAGGTGCAGCCGCCGGACCGCAGCGCGTGGCAGCAGTACTTCACGCTCGGCGAGATCTTCAAGGCTTATGGGCATTATCAGGTAGAAAAAAGGAAAAACGTTGATTCCTCTCACCCTACCCTCGGCGAGATCTCCAAGGCTTATAGGCATTATCAGGTAGAAAACCAAAACAGTTGGTTCCTTCTCTCTTCTCTTACTCACTTGGATGGGAAAAGGGAGGCTCACATTGTATCTGTGAAGGATTCGTTCCCTTACTCAGTCGGATGGGAAGAGAGATACTCACATTGTATCTGTAAAGGGTTCAGGTTCGATTTAAGAAGGATGGTCAAATGATTAAACAACTGTACCGGTGGATCAAAAAGTCCTTCAGACGGCGGTTTGGTGTGATAACAATTGCGTCACAGATGGCGATACAACCATTAATAATATAATTCATTCGATTTCGTTGATAATAATGCTAGTAATATGTTGTCAGGAAGCAGCAGTACACCTGCGGCACGCGCTGGACTTGCGGCCGGACTTCGAGCCTGCGCTGGCCGCGCTCAAGGACATCGAGAACATCCCGGAGGCCTCCGTGCACGTCTACACGCTGCTCATCATCGTCTGCTTGGTGAGTGTAGGGTTGGCTTAGTTAGTGATCACCACCGTGCCGAGGCCGCTGCAGTAGCGGCTGCCGCGCCGGGACAGTGGGGCGAGATTAGCACACAGTCCCGGCACCAAAGCGGTTGGCGTCGACACCGTGTGGTTTTAGT